>RJWT010028745.1:0-15137 GCA_004365215.1 Cuniculus paca | reverse complement strand
AGCCTGTGAGCTGAAAGGGGCTGGAGTCTAGCTGTCCCCCTGCTGGTGGCGGCCTGAGCCATGGCACTGGTTTGCAAGTGGACCTTGCTTCCTGGTGGGGCCTTGTTCTCTCCCCCCTGCAGTCTGCGAATGGCACTGACTCACGAGGAAAGGCTTGGGTCTGGCTGTCCCCACTCAGGTGGCCCATGTATGGTGCTGGCTCCCAGACAAGGCTTTGAAAGTATGTATTTTATCACATTTCTCTCTCCTTTTCATCCCATCTCCTTCAGCCATTAAGGAGACCTCTCTTTTCTTTTTTTTACATCTTAGTAATTCTTTAGTTTGCATTTGCTCAAATAAAATATGAAATAATCCTATCATAACAGCACTTCAGTAATCAAGAAGGAAATATAGTAATGCAATGTTAAAATATTGTCACATTTCAAATAAATGTAATTTAAAATACATGTCATCTACTCCAAATTGTTTCCAGACACCCAATTGGACATCTAATTGGAAAACCTAAGGAATATTCCACTGGAATATAATCATGAAAAACATCAGAAAAGAAACAGACTTGTGTAAGATTAAACAGGAGAAAAATTTGATGAATTTTGGATTTGACTTTAGTAAATAGTGTATTTGAGGTGGCATAGGGCATACTCTAAATGACAATACAACTCATTCATGCATTTTACACACATTAAGTGCTTAGTTTGTGACTGGCAGTGTTCTAACTATTTATTATTCATCATTGTCTAGAATAAAGATGACAGTATTTCATTCAGATATAACGAATCAAGGATCACTTAATGGGAGGAATGTAGTAAAACTAAAGATTTATAAACAAATAATTTGCTACCATCCTTCTCCATCATGATTTTATTAGATCACTTCTCTTTAACTTAACACAAGAAAGATAAGGAGCCAAAGGGAGGAATGGGATTAATATAAAACTTAAAGGAAAGCAAGGTGGTCCTAGTCATTAGGCATAAAATCGAATTTGAAACACTTGAAACTATTAAGATAGAATGCTGGATAGGGGACAAAAGTTAGGTACAGATATGATAAAACTCTAAGGAGTTCTAAAGTGTATGAAAACTAATAACATGGGAGGAGGAAAAATAAACTACTCCAAAACAGCATGATATAGTTTGAAATCAGTAAGTGTGATCAGTTGAAGAAGGTACAACAGAAACACAACCTACCAAGCTATAGTAGTTTTTGTTTCAATCCTCTCTCTCTCTCTCTCTCACTCGCTCTCTCTCTCTTTCTCTCTCTCTCTGCCCCTCTCTCTGCCTCTCTGTCTCTGTTATTGTCTCTATTTTTCTCCACTATAATCTCTTATTTGTGGAAATACACAGTCTAGTCACTGGGCAAAGACCATCCCCAGAAAACATAAACTGTCAGAAAAACACAATTGATATTTCAATGGGAAAAATGCAGTAGCATGGAAATTAACATTCTAGTCTTCAGGAGAAGGATCCTCTACAAACACTAAAAAAAATCATGTTCCTAAAAGACAAATCTGAAACCTCTTAAGTTGAAAGAACAAGCATTCGAGCTTATTTAAATAAACGTCCTTATTTTAAGTTTTCTTGAACAGAAATATATGAACAGAACCTCATTAGGGTTTTGGTCCTTTCCATGAGTATTAAGTTCAGATGGCATGAAAATACGTACTATTGTAGTTAATAACGAAACTTAAGCAGAAGTTTATACTGAATGATCTCCTTATTTTTCATCGTAAGTGAATCCATTAGAATTCCAAGAAAGATGTGTAAATGGCAGTAATTAAATTTATGGGATGTGTAAGAGCATGTGTGAGTCAGACTTCTCCCAAGAGTAGGCATGAGTATTAGAGAATTAGCAGAGTGAAAGAAATAAAAGTGTGTTTAAAAGTGAATGCACTTAATTCATCTACATTTTTTTCCTGAGGTAAAGCAACCATGTGTTTTCAAATGAGGAAAGGGAAACAGGACTTGTTAAGGCCATGCTGAGTGCCAGATCCCAGGCTGTTTCCCTTGTCTATATAATTAGAATTACAGTAGCAAGATATTGTATGAAACTAACTGATTACCAGGTACTCTTTTAAACGCTTCACATGTGTTACTTTAGTAGTTATGTTAATATTGTTCTTATTTTATAGATAGGAAACTCAGACATTGGGAGTTTCAGTAATTTGTCCAAGGTCAAGGAGTTTGGAAGTTGTAGTACTGGCATTTGAACCAGGCAATATGAAATGATGCCTCTGGTTTTATTTAAAAGATGGATCTTCATTACTGGTTGTAGAATGATTTGAAGCATATTGAATTGAGAAATACAGAGAGAAGATTGCCAATCAAAATAAAAGTAGCCTAAAATGGAATGCAAAAATCCCCTTAACAAGGACTTTCTAAAGCAAGCCTGACACATCTCTATTGGTAATAAGTCATTCGTTTGTGTGTTTTCCACAAGCGACTCGCTTCCTGATTGCGAGTGCATGCATGTGCACAAGTGTGTGTATATGTGTCTCTCTGTGTCTGTGTGTGTGTCTGTGTTTGTGTGTCTGCTTGTGTGTGTCTGTGTATGGGCATCCAACGCATATACTATGTTGTCCTTTAAAGCTAAAAAGGTGTTTAAGGTGTTTTCAGGATTTCCTCTTCTCTTCTATCTAGGAAAAGAGAAAGTTATTGTAGAGTGGAGGTTTCATTTTAATGATGTCAGTCACTAATCATAAAAATTTCATCAAATTATTTAAGCTTTCCAAGTCTCAGTTTTCTTGCCTGTTGGATATAGTATGATACCTACTTTTAAAATATGTCATAAGAGAATTTGTGAGACAACATATCTGTAGTTATGGCACTTCACAGAGACTGTATACATGCTGTGTGGAATCTTCTTATATTCTATGTCCTATAATTCCTCAATCTTTAATTCACCTAAGTAGATAAAGTCAAAAAGACATTCTAATGTAACAGTGTGAAATATTCTAACAGTATATTTCTCTAAATTGTATTTCATCTTTTTTAATGTGTCTCTTGTTCATATTACACTTAGCATCTTTTTTTGAAGACTATTTATGAAACAGAACACATAAAACAATAAGGTTTTCTTTAATTGACTTTTGCAGATGTATAGAGAACTGACATCTCCAAAGACTGAAGTGGAAATTCTTAAAAGGTTACAATCATTAGCTAATGTAAGCCTTGGTGTTTTTTCTATAGATTTATTTATGCCATTTCTACCCTCCCAAACCAAAATAAATAAGAAATGATTGAGGTTATGCCTACCAGGACAAGTGATATATTTTGGGGGCAGCTTAACAAGGGGCCAAGAAGACCATGTATGGAAGCACAAAAGTTTTATGGCTATTTAGTTTTTTTTTTTTTAACAAGATAAGGAAAACTGATGGAGCCAGTACTTTCCTGTTCAAAAGTTATTCTAGGCTACATTGACTTTGTAATTAATCAGTTGACATTGGATGAATGTGAACCTTTGTTTTTAACCTTTGACTTACAGAGCATATTTCTATCTCATCAAATTATCTATTTTGAACATTATAATTTTTGTTATGGACCTATGTGGGATTTTTCGTTAACTAGTAATTTAAACATGCAATCAACTCTCATTTTGCAGGGGCCAATTATTCAGTCTAATAATTAGCTGAGCTATTTGGTTCAAATAGTTCTCCCTTCTTGCCCTTTATTGACTATTCATCAACAAATCTACCCGAAGAGAAGAAGAAGGAAGTAGAGAGCTTATGCAAATTTCACATAAAGTTGCTGGACTTCAAGATTTGTAAATGTTGAATAGTGAAAAGAAAAGATTGAATAGTGGAAAATCAAACACAAGTCAGATTGTATTTTCATTGGAGTTTATTTTTCCCCTTTAGTACTGAAAATAAAAGGCAATATACTTGGTTAGTATTTAAAGCCAGATTCATAGTTCCAATAACTAAAAACCCTGATAGACTGGTATTTCTGTGTGTCTGTAAAAACATGTTGTGAGTGCTTTGTCTCTTTCATAGAATCCTTATAACACCAAAGCTACACTTTTCGCGTATCTCTTCTCATGGATATGTTATTCGTGAACATAACTCATGTGCATACCTTCGGGCAAATTTTATTTCATTCATCTCTGCTTCTCTTCTGCCTAGAATTTGTCCTACAATCTTTAGAAACAGAGCCCGGCTGCTGAACAAGTAAACGAATGAGTGATGAGTGAACTTGCAGGAACATAATTAGAGTATAGTTTAAATAGCTCTACATATCATATATGTGATGTCATATTCTTAGCATTCCAAGCTAAGAAGCTGACTCTGTGGTATTCGGATAGCAACCTCAGTCCTGGAAAACACACTCTCCAAGTAGCAACCTTCCACTCAACTGTTTTGTGTAATTCAGAGATGCCTGCTGTTCATTAAAGCTGGCTCTGGATTCACAGGCCTGACATTCAAAGGAAGCAGACAAAGAATCCATCAAAAGACTGGATACAAGCTAGGTATATGTAGTTCATTGCTCGTCTTGCAACATTGTTGCCAGTCATGTCATTTAGGGAGATTTTGTTCATTTTATAGGACCAACAACATTACTACATAAGCTTTCATAACCTGACTGTCAGAAATCCCTGAAAAAGGTGGACAAAGTATGACCAAGGACACAGCAAGTGACACATGAGAAACAATTGTTAGACTTTTGTGTAAGGTTCTTCTCTTCTGTGTAATCTAATTCAGGGGAGTATCTGCACCAGACTCAGACCCAGTTATTAGTGCTGACACTTTACTCCATGAGCTGAATTTCATTTCCCTTCTTCTGTTAAAGTTAGAAAAGGAATGAAATGAAAAGAAAAGACAGAAAGAAAAGAAAAGGAAAAAGAAAAGAAAGGAAAAGAAAAGAAAAGAAGAAAAACAAAAGAGGTTTTGCTGAAGAAAAAAAACAAAAAGAACTGAGGAAATTTTCTTGTGCTCTCAATTTAATCATGGCTGAGGCTATATTCACAGTTTTCTCTTAAGGTTGGGAAGGAACCTACACACACACACACACGTTACTGTATTTATGTCCATTTATGGAAACTTAGTCTTTCTTGAGCACATGAAGGCAACATATGGAGTTGCAGCTGCTCCCCATCACATCCTCACGGAGGAGTCAGACTGATGATAATCCTGGTTATTTTTTCCCAGGAGTATGGCTTGAGTGGGATTTTGGTTCCTGGTTCTCCATCACTGTGGAAACCCTAGGTCTTTTCCACATGCCTGTGGACTGTGGGATGCAGGCCCAGGTGTAGAATAGGACAAGGACCAGCACACACTGGCCGCAGTCATTCTTCAGTCCCCTTCCCCACCTGCTGCTCAGCCCGCCCTGAATCAGCACTTAGGACCAGAATAGCTTTGGTGCTAGGACAGCACCAGCACAATAACAAATACTGCCTAATTTCAGTATGATGAATGAAGAGTTTTAATGAAAGTGGTCCAAACTGCTCTGGCAAGCTGCCTTATTTTTGTGTTTTAAATGGGAGTGATCCATCAGCCACATGCATCCTCTCTGTCTCTGCAGCCTGCCTAGATGCACCCGCCTTGCCAGTCTTCTCCTGAGCTTGCACGTGCGCTCTCTCGCGCTCTCTCTCTCTCTCTCTCTCTCTCTCTCTGTTTTACCCTTGCTTCCTTGTCCTTTGTTCCTCTGGATTACAAGTGAAGTGGCATCCTTTGCACCCTCCTACTTTGTGTTACTCATGCTGCTAGTGCTGAGTAAGTGACCACAGAACCCTGCACCTAAGCCTCCTGACTCCCTTCTTCCCAGCTCAGGATCCTGGCATGCTAATGGTGGCACAGTATCTGGTGGGTATTAATTACACTCACCGCTGCTCCTTCGTTAGAGTTGCCTGTTGCCCCTGAGCAAGGCTGTTAATCAAACTAAGATTCATAACTTTGAAAAAATTGGAAAAGATAAACACTAAATGGGAATAAAATTTCTCCAAAATAACAAATACAAAGAGGAGAATCTAGCAGGTAGCATCAAGCAGCTCAGCATTTTCCTCAAGTGGAGACTGGAGCATTTGTATTTATTTATTTTAGACAATTTTTTCTTCTTGTTATTTGTTCCATCCAAAAATAGCAGAGAATTATTTTTCTTTCTTTTAAGGAGTTGTTTAAAATAGGGGATGCAATGAAGAATGCAAGCGCAATCTGTATAGCTTTGTAAATGATGATAGCGAGGCTATTGATTTCATTAACCAACAATTTCCATGAAAGAAAGAGACACATAAAGGAGAACAAATATGAAAGCCTGGAAGCTCCTGTCTAAGTAGAATTTTTCTATAAAATACCATCTTCTGAGAATCATAGGCTTGAAATACATTCTGAAGCATTTTTAGACAAATTTTCAGTAATCCTAAACCCTCAAAACTATGGTGAGAAATAGTATCACTCAGGGTTTCTGTAAGGGTTACATGACATAGTGCATACCAAAATATTTTTCGGGTTCTAAAATCATTCACATCTCTGTATAGTGTATCATGTGAGGCCTTACTACTAAAATAATGTCCATCAGAATCATGAGTGCTATTCATTTTGTTTCAGTAAGTAAGCCTGCATGTTCTGCAGCCTAGTATATGCTCTGGAGCAGAAGCATACACCTTTGAAAAAGAGGAAGTTATCAGTGTCTCTCAGGGACTTCACTATTTAATGTGGGAGCAAAGTCCACTGAGGGAGAGCAAGGCAGTGCAGTCATCAAGTCTCACAACAGTGCAGCGATGAATGAGAGTTGCTGTGCTCGGGAAAGGCTTCATGTAGAAAGTGAGGCTTAAGCTGGGCCTTGAAAGAAAGAGTTTCAATAACTGGCAGAAGGAGAGTGCCATTGAAGAATGTGGTTGGACAATGAACAAATCAAATGGAGGAAAGACCTCAGAATGTTTGAGGAATACAGTATGTAGGACATATCCTTATATAAGAGGCTCACAACCTCATGCTGCAGAAGATGTGGAAAGCTATGATGACTGGCTGTTTTGAAAATGGGTAGAAAGGTGCTCAGAAACTCCAGTTAGCAGAGATATTCCAGCAACATGGCTATCTGTGTTGTTTTGTTTTGTTTTGTCCGCCTGTTAGAGCAAGCACACCTGAGTTCCTAGGAACAAAAACCATGAAGAGACAGACTCAAAGCTCCTTTGTTGTTTTGTTATTACAGTAACAAGAGAGTAAAAAGTGTTGAAAGTTGTCATTTGTAGATCTTGATATGAAAACAGAATCACTTGAGTCTTAGGAGGTTGATCTTTGTCTTGGTTACTTTACTCTCATTGCTGAGGCAGAATACCCAACACCCAAAATTAGGGAAGGGAAGGTTTATTTCTTACAGTTCTTGGAGATTTCAGTCCATACTTAGCTAGCTCCAAGGCAGGGTGGCGTGCCTGAGGGACAATCTGGCTGCAAGCAGCAAGAGCAAACAGCAAAAGAGAGGGAAAACACACCTTCCCGACCTTACATTGTATGTCAGCTCCACCCCTGGGTGGGTGCAGAACTCACACCACCAATCGCAGTGCCAGACAACAAACCAATCACAAACGCTAGATTCGGTGGCTTCTATGACTACATGAGGCTTGGGGGGCCACCTTGACACAAACCATAATGATCTTCAAGTGTTCCTGAAAGCAGGTAGCCAGGGGACCATGGAAACGAGTGGCCCATTCAAACTGGTTACGGAACGGTTGTAGCTGGGAGGAGAACACCACTTAATTTCATAGGGATATTAGTGTGGTAGAGCTGACATAAGAAAGTACCACAAACTGAATGGCTTATACCACAAAAAGACGTGGTCTCATCATTTTGGAAACGAAAAGTGCGAAGTCAAAATGTTGGCAGGATTGTTTTCTTCTGAGGCTCCTGATGGAGCATTGGATAGTTCTATGTTTCTTCCTTAACTTCTAAAGGTTTTCTTGGCAATCTTTAGTGTTTCCTGGCTTATAGACACACCTCTCCACTCTGAGCCTTCATGTTCACATGAAGTTCTTAGTTGGGGGGAAGTGTCCAATTTTCCATACTTAAGGACACCAGTCACTTTGGATTAGAGTCCCATTCTACTCTACTATGACCTCATTTTAACTAATCACATCTGTAACAACCCCATTTCCAACAAGGTCCCAGTCAGAGATACCAGGAGTTAGTATTTCAGCATATGAATTTTTGGGATACACATTCAACCCATAACAACAGTGAGGAAGAGCAGTTGTATCTCCAGTTTTTCTGGTAATGAGGCTAATTCTTCTTTTGGAAAAGACATAATTGTGGGCTCACTGAATAATTAGATTTTTTTAGTAATTCTTTTGTGGGAAGTAGGGGACAAGAACGGTGCTCAACAAGCCCCTTTGTATTAATCTCCAAGCTTGCTGTGATGGGGATCTCCTTTTGGAAAGAGCTATACCTTCATATTGACACTCACAGCAGGCTGCTATCTCACCCAGGCAGGCTCACCAGCTAAATAAGAATTTTGTTTCTTATACCAGGAATAAATGGAAGTAGGACAGGAAGAGCTGAATGGAAGAAGAAAATGATCTCTCCTTTTCTGCATGTTAGAAGATAATGCTAAGTTGTCCTTCTCCACTCAGTTCTGACCCGCAGCGTTACAACGCCATCCCTGATCACAGCGTAATCACATCCAAGGAGCACATTCTTGATATTGCAGTGGTGACTTGAGAAAAAGAAAGAATGAAAGAAAGAAAGAAAGATGAGACTTCTCAAGGCATTCAAATTGGGAAAAAATGGTTTAGAGTATGCTTGTAGAAAAACATTTCCTAAACACATTTCACCTATTTAAAATAGGACTCAAAACACATGGCAAACATTATGGTTTTCCACCAGGGGCTGCTCCCCCCAGTAGACAGACAAATAAAAAATCTTGAAAATACTTTTCTGAACAGCCCTCAAAAAGCATTTATTTCTGCAAAAATTTTAAAAATAAACTTTTCTCCCCTTTGGAAAACAAGCATACTGGTTTGTAAAATGAGGTTTGAAAAAGAAAACAAAAGGGGCAGTTTCTATCACTTATATGTATATATTTTAAACTTGCTTGAAGGAAGGTAAAGATAAGACTTGGCAGATGATAGGTTTGATTATTTAGACACTGAGAAATAGAGTCCCAGGGAGACTTCTCAGACTATTTCCAGCTTTAGAAATTTTAGAACATTAAATCCAAATGGAGAGACTCAAACCAATTCTCTGGACTCCTGTAAAGCTCTTGAAAACATGCACTCCTCATAAAAGAGGCAGCTGAAACCTCTTAGAAGCTATATAGGAATTACTATTAACAAGCGAGTGCTCCAGAATCTGATATTGCCTTGGCTCTGGAAAGTGCCCGTTGGATATGTCATATATGAGATGCTACTCTTGAGAGCTTTTTTTATGCAAATTGTCAAAACCCTTACATTTAATATACCTAGAAACTTAGTCCTAGGGTGTGGAGCTCAAAGGAAAAAAACGTTACCTCACATTCAAATATTTTAGTTTTTTATTAAATATGCTGAAAGTATACATTAAAAATCTTATTATTTCTATACAACTCGTATTTTTTTCATTTAGGAAACTAAATAATGTTTTTGAGAAGAATTACTATACCCACCCATGCCCAAAACTTTCAGAGTTATTAATTGCACAGAAGTTCCTGAAATGTCTATGCAGAAGTGAGAAGACACCCTGACCCTCACCCTCATTTAGCTGAGCTCTTGCTCCCGACTTACCTGAATGCTTAGCACACGGTGCATTCCTGCCTATTGTCTCAGCACTGGGGCAGGAAAAGGAAGAAATGAGGAGGGTTTTATGGCTGAAATAGGCTTGAGTTGCCCTTGCTCTTTATAGCAAAACATTGATAATTCCCCTTCCTTTTAATAAGATTGGTATGTTCAGTCCTAGTCCTGTTGATAGGAAAAAACTGAAACTCTCTTAACATTGCAAATATGTTTCAAAATTTCTAAAAAATCCACAGCATCCATAATGGCATGGTAAATTACCTCAAGGACCAATGCTGATATCTGTTTTGGGCATAGTCTCCCAGAAAACACCCCCTAGCAAGATGGCAATTCTGCACAGCATCATTTATATCATTACATGGAAAATTATAGCCCTAACGAAATCATCCAATCTGTTACCATATTGAATTTTGCTGTCTAAAATCAAGACAAACAAATAGGTATCTGAGAGAATTAGAGGGGTGAGAGTGCAAGGCTTGATTCCATATTGCATTTGTGTGATGCTCTGCTTTTTATAGCTCTTGCTTAAATAAGCTTGAAAATAAATCCATGGATCGATGGCCTGAGATGTATCATTACTGAGAATGCAATCCTGGGATTAACTTAACCAGCTATTCTTCCATGTAGTGAACACAACTTGTCCTGGGGATCTCAGACATATGCTATGGCCCAGTGTGGCCCTTCCTATTGCCTCCACCCTACCCCATATGCTGCATCACCGTTCATCATTGGGCTCTGCATAGAAAGACCCAGTGCACATCCCTTCTGTCCAACACAGAAGAATAAAATTTCACTGGGGCAGGGGAGTTGGCAGAAATTCCATTGCAGGAGGAAGAAAAATTAGGAGTAATAGTTTCAGGCAGTGTTTTGTAACTCATGTTAATGAAAATACCACTAGAGATGGGGATGTGGCTCAGGGGTAGGACATTTGCCTACTGTACTTAGGTGCTGAGTTCTGTCCCCAGCAGGAAATACAATAATAAAACCAACAACTACTATGGCTGAGTGGCTGCTATGCTCCAAACTCATTTTGCATGCTATTTTTTATCTTTTCATCACTTCCGCAAGTATGATACATATAATAAAACTTCTGGCTTCCTATAGAGCTGGTATGTGGCTGAGATTGTATTTAACCCTTTGCAAAGTCACTCTCTTTCCATTGTGCCAAGGACACATTATGTGGCACTGTCATGTACTTTTGTTTTCTTGCAAGTAGCATTTCATGGGGTAGTTTGGTCACTTAATTTTGTGTGTGTGTCTCTGCAAACGTCATTTAATCTCTGTTGATGTTTGATTTCTTATTTTTAAAATGAGGACAGTAATATTGTCTAGTACATAGAGTTGTGGTAAGGATTATTAAGTAAATAAGTGTAAAGCACTTGTGAGAATGCTTACAATGCACTAAGCACTGTAGAAGACAGCTATTATAGTAATACTATTGTGGAAACCGAACAGTAGTGAAAAGAGCTTGCCTGAAAATACTTGTGTAAGAGGGTAATACATTTGAATTATCAGCTTCCTGAGAGCAGGCATAGTCTCTCTGGTATATGTTTCCATGAAAAGAAGAGTGCTAAGAACATAGGACCACACGAAAGTTTAAACAGATAGTTAAGTAGAGTAAGATGCAAAGAAATTTCAAGAATGCAACTCTCATGTTTTAGAAACTTGGCCAAGCATGATCTAAGTGTATTAAATTTCTGTAAACATGTCTAGTGTCTAGTTTTGCCTTTGCTTCTGCCTAGATCTATCATCCTGGTGACATCATTTTATTTTATTATTTTTGGTTTTATATTTTTTTCTGAGCAAAGAGGGAAAACCAGCATGGTCAAATGGTGAAAGGTTGTGAAATTGAAGTTGCATGATTGCATGCTGACCCAATGCTGAAGGAAGAAGAAAGAAAAACATTAGTGCCCTATCATTTATTTATAACGTAAGTTTTGAGAAACTTTCCACAATCTGTGTTGAGAGATAAAAATCTGCCCTCTGACTTTTCCATGTTTATTGTCATCTTTGCTTCCTGAACTCTGGCTCTTTGTTTACTCAAAAGGCAGTGGGCTTGACCAGCTTTCCTGATGTTTTCTTTTGAAAATAATAGAAAAGAAAGTCATTTGCCCAAGGAGATAAAAAGATATATCACTTACCCATACATCTGCCTTACTTCCTCTCTGATGATTAAATGCTAGTGCTTGTGACCAAGGATCTCTGTCTTGTAATGTTTCTGGCAGTGACCCTGCACTCTGCCTTTCCCCCTTCCTTAGGCACTGAGCTCAGAAACTACCCCTTGATTGCTTTATCCTCAGCTACATCTGAGCTCCCTGCTCACCTCCTTAAGACCTGCAGTTCAATCTTATTCTGCAGCAGCTATGGAATTCTGGAAGCCTCACACTTCTGCCTACACAGGTGCCCTGCAATATTTCTTGTCATCCCATAAGGAGACCACACAGAGACATGTCTCTGAGGTCTCTAAATCTAACTCACACAGTACTGTCATGAATCCATTCTTCCATCCTAACAGGTCTATAGTCCTGCAGGTGTGGGTAAAAGAAATAATAGCAACACAAAGCAAAAACACATGGATTCTGAGAATACAAACAATGTCTTCCCAGCCTTAATTTTCAGATAAGAAAACAGATGCCCACATCATTGTCATTTTTCTGTCACTGGCACCAAATACCAACACCCACAATTTATTGAAGAAGTTTATTTGGCTCATGATTTCAGGGGATTGAGTTCATGGTGGTCTAGCTCCAAGGTAGGAGCATCATAGGGGAAGGGCATGGAGGAGCAAAGTTGTTCACTTCATAGCAGATGAGAAGCAGAGTTGGGAACAATGCTAGCGGAAAAAGGGTCTAGATAGAGTACCCAGGGTCATGCTCACAACTTACACACACCCACCCAAATGTGTGTTTTTCTAAGTCGCTGTTTTACTAACTCTCAAGAAAATTAAGTTGACGATGCAGCTGAATTGTCACATCACTATTAGTAGATGACCCCAAAGTATAATCCAGGCTTTCTAAAATGATGTGCTGCTTTTCCTTTTTGTCACATGACATAAATTCAGGATTAATACTCTACAATTTGTTTTGATACATCTGACACATTTTGCTGTTTGAAGTATCTCACTTTTAATTCCAAAATCCTATGATATTTTTCTCTCTCTCCAGGTTGCCTAGAGTTTAAATTTATTTGAACTGATACATAAAAAGCTTTACAAATTAATGGAGTGCCATATTTCAATACACAAGTACATAATATAATGTTTAAGTCAGATTGAACATATTTATCTCATCAAATATTTATCATTTCTTTATGATAAAAATCATTCTTTATATTAAAAATCATTTCCCCTAGATTTTTCAAATGTACAATACATTGTTGTAGGTATATATAAATTTCTGCTGGATATATTTTTGGGGACTAAACAATTCTTGAGATCCTTATCCTCCTACCAAAGCACCAATCTTTGTAATATATTCTTTACATGCTTGATAATTTATAACTGCATGAAATATCATGGAATTTTATATTTAGGGATGATAGATAAACAGTAAAATAAGATGTTTATTAAGTACTTTTTATGGAAGAACTTTCAAAGGATGAAGTATAAAAACCAGTAAATGTTTAGCTATATTGAGAAACTGACTGTGAATTAATTTTCATGAGTAAATAACAGCAAAACCAAATGCTTCTGGAGATATATTCCCTTATCTTTTCATATATACGTAATGATATGGCAATGTACCTAATATATGATGTACCTATTTAAAGTAGAATTTAAAAACTCTTCAAATGATGAGTCATATGTTGTAGAATGAATAACTCCAAAGATGCTAAGTTCAAATTCCTGTTCCTTAGGTCAGGCCTACTAAATTATCTGTATTGGTGGTGACACCATAGCATCTGCATTTTAAATAACTACAGCAGCTGACTATACTTCATCAAGTCTACACTTTGATGAAATCTGGTTTAAGGAATTACCTTGTGCCAAATGTTTTCAAAGAAAATCAAATTTACATTTGATCACATTTACAAAAATTAAAAAACATTGATGTCTTGGTTACTCTTTTGTCGTTGCTGAGACAAAATACTTGACATCCAACATGAAGGAAGGAGAGGTTTGTTTCTTACAGTTCTTGGAGATTTCAGTCCATACTTAGCTGGTTCCAAGGCAGAGTGGTGTGGCTGAGGGGCAGCCTGGCTCCCAAGTGGCAAGAGCAAACAGGGCCAAAGAGGGAAATCCATGCCTCCTTTCTGACCTTATACTGTATCCGGCTCCACCCCTGGGCAGGTGTAGCACTCACACTGCCAATCCCAGCGCTAGACAACAAACCAATCACAAATGCTAGATTCAGCCACTTCCATGACTGCATGAGGTTTGGGGGCCACCTAGACACAAACCTTAACAATTGGAGTTTTTTTTAAAGAAGCTAGAAACAGTATCCAGGTTCCTGCTGGAGTCTCATTTAAAAAAAAAAAACAAAAAACAGTCTGAAGAGGAAGATAAAGATGAAGAGTTAGGGCTTTCAAGTGAAGACCACATCAACTTGGGCCTGGAGTAGTGAATGGTCACTGTGGTGGAGGTGATGGATCTGAAGCCTGGAACAGTGCCATCTTTAGGAACTAAGAGGCCAGCTTCCCTGTGGCAGCCTCACCCTTGGACAGCTCCATTCTCTGCACTGACTAGCAAACACTTACCTCCATAATTCCCATCTCATTTTTCTGCTGCACAGGGCATTTGTAGAGAGCTAGACAGACAGAATGCTGTTGTGATCATTCTACTAGGGATAAACAGCTGCTGTGCTCAAGCCTCAGTATCTCCCTCCCCATGCTGTCCAGGGCAAGTGTCATGCAATTCACATGTGCAATTTTAAATTTTTTAGTAGCCTCATTTGTAAGGGAGAAAAAGTGAATAGATAAAATTAATTTCATGATGTATCATCATTCCCATGTGCAGTTAACCCTAAAATACAAATAAAATATTTTATATTATTTTTCAATAACGAGTTATCAAAGTTCAGTGTGTATTCTACACCTGCAACACAACTCTGTTTGGGCTAGTCACATTTCAAGTGCTAAGTAGCCTTTAGTAGCTAATATACACAGCAAGTTTTGAAATGAGTAGAATTTGTTTTTGATAATGCTTTTACAAACAACAATACTGGTGTCAAATGTAACTTTGGGTTTGAAAACTATGCCTTGTGAATCATTAATATAGAAATATTCTGTCATATTGGTGGTGGTTCCCAACAGTGCTTCTATTTTATTTACATGGACTTGCCCAAAATATGTAATGAAGGCAAAAGATGGGAAGAAGAAGAAGAAAGAAAGGAGAATAAAGGAGGGGAAGGAGGGAGAAGGAGAGGAAGGGAGAGGTAGGAAGGAAGTGAAGAAGGGAGGGAAAGAGGGTAGGCCAGCCAGCCAGCCAGCAATTCAGATTATTTTTTAAT
>RJWT010028744.1:0-15125 GCA_004365215.1 Cuniculus paca | reverse complement strand
ATGGATGGGTGGCAAGTGCTGTGGAGAGTGGTGTGTTGAGGTCCGGGGGGCGGAGTGGTGGACAGGAGATTGGCTTTTAAAGGAGAGGGGCGGGCATTGTGTGACAGGAAGGAGTTTGGTGGCTGCCAGCCACCCTGAGGGGCGTGGAGTATGAGAGAGGCAAGGGCAGGAGAGGGTAGCTGGGGAGGAAGGACAGCTTGAAGAGGGGCAAGGAGGCGAGGGGGTTAACAGAAGACTTGGGGATCTGATGCCAGTCTCAGAGGGTCCGGTGAGAGGGACCTGAGGAGGAGGCTGAGGGGGCAGAGACAAATTAGAGGGTGTGCAGGTCAGAGCAGCAAGAATTCCTGAGGTAAGGCAAGTTGGAGAGCGAGTCAGAACAGGAAGTGTGGGCTGGCGGGGGGAGGAGGAGCATGGGATGGAGGGGGAAGCACCTTGGGCCCTGCTGAGAAATGATGAGAGCCCAAATGGGTGGCAAAGGAGAACTAGGGTCTAGGAGGTTTTGGAGGAGATAGAATCGTCTCTAATGTGGCCCCCAGCCGGGCATGGTGGCGCATGCCTGTAATCCCGGTACTCAGGAGGCTGAGGCAGGAGGACCACTGTGAGTTTGAGGCCAGCCTGAACTACATAGTGAGAACCTATCCAAAAAATAAAATGGGCCCTGGAAGGGGGGAAGCAGACGCGGAGACCCTGGGTCCCTCGTCACATAGACCGGGATGTGAAGCATGTGTGCAGGGGAGCCACAGCAGCGTGGGGAGGACAGGCAGCCTCTGGAGGGAACAGCAGGGGCAGACAGCCTGAAGCTGCCTGTGCACGGTCCCCCCTCTCCCCTGTAGCCAGTGGCCAGGAGGTCCTGCAAGCCATCCGCAACTATGTTCGCTTCTTCTTTGGCTGCCGCGACTGTGCCAACCATTTCGAGCAGATGGCTGCTGGCTCCATGCAGCGGGTGAGGAGCCCGGATGACGCAGTTCTCTGGCTCTGGACGAGCCACAACAGAGTCAATGCTCGCCTTGCAGGTAAGGAGGGGCCGCCTTCAAGGCTGCAGCCATCTGTGATGGGAGAGGGCGCTTTGGGGTCTTGGGCCAAAGGTGGGGCACATTCGCTGTCCCCTCCGCCTGTGCTGCTTAGCTCATGCTCTGACGGGCCTGGTGGTCAGTGGCACTATCGTGAGACCATCTTCTAGGTAAGGGAACCAAGGTTGTGATTCTGTAAGACCCTGGCCCTCTGATGCCATTGCTGTCTTTCTCCTACACCAGGGCCCCCCTTTCGGGCCTTTTGGGGTCTCTCCTACCACCCCAACTCTGCTTACTGACTGTTGGACCCTTCCTCAAAACTAATAGGAAGGAGGCAGGTAGGGTTTTTTCACTCCCAGGGAAGGATCTCATGATAGGGCTGGAGAAGACCCAGGATCTAGAATAGTGATGGTGAACCTGCAGCACGCGTGCCGCAGTGGGCTGTTTGTCATCCTTGAAAGCTCTGAAAGGTTCGCCATCACCGGTCTAGAAGTACCAGGGGCTGATTCCTGTAAAGGGCAGCCTTGTCTGCTGAGTTGTGCTCCGTATGGCACTTTCGGCGCTTTCCCTTCCCCACTCATGGGCGTGCAGTGAGTCCTCCAGGCAAAGCACTGGACTCCCAGGGCGGTGGGAAGGAAGGAGCCATCTGCGGACAGAGGCCCCTTGTCTGTGGGGCTGTAACAGCTTTCCCGGGTCGGGAGCAGGGGCAGGGCAGTTTAAAGTTGCTGAAAGCCATAGGCGGTGCTGCAGTGCCTGCACTTGGTCAGCGCTCTCCTTGGGCCTCCTGATGGACTTTGAGGACACCCGCCTGCCTCAGCCCGCACATCCCATCCTCCCCAAATTCTCCATTTGACCTTCCAGCCTCATGATCTTGCAGGCTCCTAGCTGCCACTAGAAGGCCAGGAGCTGGAGTCCTTTCAAGTCTAACTAATCATCAGCAGGTACAAATTGAGTGCTCACTTTGCAGTGATCATTGTGGTCACTCACTGGTTCCTCGGAATTGGCTTGATTCCCCCTCCTTAAAATAACCATACTGACGTTCACATCTCTTGCTGTTGCTGCTGTCTCACAGTGGTCAACAACTTTGTTCCTTTATTAAATGTTTGAAGAGGGGTCCTTTCTACAGAGGGCGGGCTGGCTGGTGTTTCCTGCAGTGCTGGGCCAGCATGCTGCAGCCAGTACAGCTCCGGATTCACTACAGCATTTCCAGGCTTCCCACAGCCCCGGGAGCCTCCCCTGCCCCAGCGCCCTCACACTGCTTGCCGTGGGTAGGGGGGAGCACCTGTGGAGGTGCCACAAGCCTTGTCTTAAACACCAAACAACAACAACAAGAAACTTCCCTTTAATCAGCAAAAGTAATACAGCATCACTGTAACATTCAGAAAAATAAAAAAAAAGAAACACTAAAGACCAAAGAGTATAAAACAGGTTGTTCTGAGTCTTCTTGCCGTTTTCCATTTCTGATCTGCGATACAAACTGGCAGCAAAACCAGCAAAAAAGGGACAGTGAGTCTGGTTGCCACTAGGAAGAAGCTGGAACGGGTGAGTGAATGTCCTCCTGGAGGGGCCGTCGGCCGAGCCCTGCTGCAGGCCAGACTCCGCACAGGTCCTTACGTGTGTCTCACCGCTCTCCTTGGGAAGGCGTGCGCACCCCCTCCTCAGGCGACGAGGAGCTGGGATTCTGAGTGGAGGGGCGAGAGTTGAGCTCTTGGGCAGCTGGCGTGTCACAGCCTGTGTGCTTCTCTCCCCAGGTGCTCCCAGTGAGGACCCACAGTTCCCCAAGGTGCAGTGGCCACCCCACGAACTCTGCTCTGCCTGCCACAATGAACTCAGCGGGGAGCCTGTGTGGGATGTGGGCACCACGCTCCGCTTCCTCAAGGCCCACTTCTCCCCAAGTAACATCGTCCTGCACGCCCCTCCAGCTGGACCAGCCTCCCGGAGCAGTGTGCACAGTTCGGGAGCTGCCCCAAACCTGGGGGTGGGAGCTCTGGGACTGGGGACCAGAAACTCAACTCTGGCCCCTGAGTGGGCCAATACCGCAGAGTCCCCCAGAGGCACCACCATCCCAGATACTCCAGCTGAGAGACCTGAGGCAAGTGGCCCCCGGGTGCTGCACGCTGGCCTCCAGCTGAGCAGACCTGTGCCAGGGCAGGGGCTTCCTGAGCATGTAGCAGAGCCCTGGGGGCAGCGACACTTGAGCAAGCGGGACACGGGGGCTGTGTTGCTGGCTGAGTCCTGGGCTGAGGAGAACCGCTTCCATGGCCTTTCAGAACAGAGGCAAGGGGTCCGCAGCTCCAAGCAGCTGGCCAGCATCCCCGAGAGGGAGCCAGAAGCCCGAGCTGTGTGGGGCCAAGGCCAATGGCTGCAGGTGCTGGGCAGGGACTTTTCCCACCTGGACATCAGCCTCTGTGTGGGGCTCTACTCCTTGTCCTTCATGGGCTTGCTGGCCATGTGTACCTACTTCCGGGCCAGAATGAGGGTCGTGAAGGGCCATGGCGGTCACCCTGCAGCCTGAACCTTCTAACTGGGTAGAGGGGGCTGCCACCGATGGGCATCCTCTGCTCCCTTGCCTTCCCTGCTTCCCCTGCCCAGCCCAGGAGGGTGGGAAGTCTGAGGGAGCCAGTTGCTCCGGTGAGCCCCCTGGGTCTGCTGGGAAGGAGCATTCCACAGACGAGAGACAGGAACAGTCCATGTACAGCTGACCCGCGAGGGAGGGCAGTCTTGGGCAGGGGCTTTGGAAAGCACAGGCCTCTCAGCACCAAATTCCTGTTTTTCAGCTTTTTGAAGCCCTGTCCCATTCTCGATGAAGCTTCAGTCTCTCCTGCTTGGCCTTAGCCGTAAATTGGGGCGAGCGAGCCCAGTTTCCAAGTGTCTCATCCGTCCACTCCTCTTCCTTCTGGACCCGAAGAGGCCTTTGCACCCGCAAAAGGGCTACCTCTGAGCCTCTGGCTCACCCAGCCTCCAGCTCCTCAGACCTCTGTGGGGTTTGGCTTGGGGTGAGGGTGGTCTGGATCAGGGCTTCTGCTGCAAGAATATAGGTTGGGGTAGGTGTGGACCTATCCCATGGGGCAGGTGACAGTTGCCGGACTGTGGGATGCATGGCTTGCTTGCTGGGTGCTGGTGCGGTGGTGGGGCGGGTGTGGGGAAGTATGCTGGGATCTATAGTGCCTTGGCGCTGGGCTTCGCGATGAGAGGTTGTAAAGAAGACATGAGAAAAGGATACGCTTGGCTTCTCCTTAAGCTGTACCCCTCTGAGCTGTCTTGTCCTTTCCATAAATCAGTGCTAGCCTTTGGACGTGGAGGGTGCTGGGTCGGGGGCAGTGTCCTCTCTCTGTCTTGGTTCCGTCTTCTAATAGGTAGAGGTTCCTAGGGCCAGAAGGGAGCACAACACTGTACACATGCTTGATTCTCACTCTGCCCCATCACTTGGGAGGGCTGTGGAATAAATTACTTTTACTAAGGCATCACCCGTGTTTCTTTAACTTGCTCCTGGGACACTGAGTATCTGGGTCTGGACAGAATGCACAGCGTCTGGCCTCACCTAGCGGCCAGCCAGCACGCACTGCTCTCCCCGGCAAAGGGCAAAGGTGCCCACCTCCACTCCAAAGGTGCCCACAGAGCGCTCCGTGCCTCGGTGATGCGCTGCTGCCTCCTGCTCGCCTGGCCTCTGGGAGCTCCTGTCTCAGCTCTTCCTGCGTGGCGGGGGTACTTGTTTGTCAGGGGCCTGGTCAGCTGCTCAGCAGGGAGGAGTCAGCGGGGATTAGGGAGCTTGCCCCTAATCCAGTCTGCTGGGTTTTACAAGGATCAGAGCAGCTGATAATGAACCTCATTAAGGGGAGCAGGAGCCTCAATCCGCTTTGGGTTTTCTCTGACATCTTTGCTCAGCTCAGACAGCCTGGGCACTGGGTGGAGCAGGTGGAATGCCTCGGACACCCCCTGCACTGGGGCAGCTGTGGTAGGGGAGGGTGGGCAGGCAGGGCCCCCCTCCTCTCCTCCCAGCATGTGTCATGTGTCCTTTGACCTCTTCAGTTCCCCACCCCTAGACTGCCTGAGACCCTCCTGGGTTAGAGGGCAGAAGCTGACAGGCCAGCACTTGATTAAGCAGGGTGAAGGAGGCGCCCACATCCAGTGCCCACCAGGCCAAGACCGCTGAGGCACCTGCTCTGACCTGCTGGCTCCTTACACAATGTCAAGTGCAGAGGGTTTCTGCCAGCAAGCTGGACAGCATCAGTGAATACATTTTCCAAAACCAGACCCAGCCGTTTAGGTGCTGAGTGTTCTTGGGTCTCCGCTGGAAATGCTGTTGTGGGCTGCTCCACCTCGCCCGGCCCAAGGCAGGAGGCAGGAGCTTGCTGGGGACCCACTTAGTAGGTGCGGGTTTCCTCTCAGCCAGCCGTCCTCCTTTCTTGTCCCAGCTGCTCTGATTGATAGGTGGGTGGGCCTCCGCTGCCTTTCACCTTGATTTCCCAGGGGTCTTGTCCACAGTTTTGATAAACCAGGCTGCCCACCAGCTGATCCCCTCCCCACCCAGGCTGCTAGGCCAGAGCTGGGGATTGCTGTGTCTAGCAGGACTTTGTAGGTTTGTTTCTCTCTGTCCTTGGGCTGCTCCTGCAGCAGGGGAGGGTCCCCAGGGGAGCTCTGTGGTCTTTTTCTCAGATCCAACAAACCCCCCTCTGTCCGGCATGCCACCTTCTCAGGGTTCAGGAACAGTTTCTTCATGAAGACGAGGGCCAAGCTGGGCTTCGAAGGGTGGACAGGTACTAGTGAGGAAAATAGGGATGAAAGTGTATTAGAGGGCAAAGTGCATGCCCAGCTGAACAAAGAAAGTTAGTGAATGAAAACAAAAGATTTCATGTAAGTGTTAAAGATTTCCTCAATGCTGCACTGGGCTAGGGGCCGGGGGTAGGATAGAGGAGACATTGTCCCTTCTGCTCTGTAGCTAACATTCTAGAGAAGCCAAGTAAGAATGAAAAGAAATCCCAGACTGTGAGAGACGCTCTGTGAGGGATAGAGACCAGCAGGGAGGGTGCCGGGGACTCCTTTCCCTGCTCCCCACTCCCCCAAGGCCAGGATGTGAAGGCAGGAAGTCAGCGCTGAGGGTGGAGACCTCTGTGCAGTTAGGTAGAGACTGCAGCCCATGGGATGCTTCAGTCCAAATTCTTGGAGGTCCAAGAGGCCTGGCCCACCTTCAGCCGGGCTCCTCCCCAGCAGCCTTGCCTTGGGGTCTGGGAGCCCAGTGCAGCCTATTCAGGAGGGAACCTGTAAGTCTAGGCTGGGTGGTGGTAGAGTCATGTCCAGCCCTGGAAGAGAATAGACTCAAATCTGATGTCTGGGTTTGAGTCCTGCTTTCAACACATACTAGCTGTGTGACTTTAGACAAGCTAATTTGCTTACTGGGGTCCCCTGACCAGTAGAGAGAAACCACCTAACTCACCACCATCGTGTCATACTGGGTAAACAGATTGTTGTACTGTCCCACACAGACTCAAGGGGCCCCACTGTGGTCCTCGGGTGCCATTCACAGCATGTTCTGTGAAGATGTCTCTCGAGTTGTTCCTCCAACCACCAAGGGTGCTGAGCCACCCCAGCAGATGCTACTGTCCAGGGCTCTTTGCGATATTGAGTGGAAATAAACTCCTCTGTTGCTCCATCTGCCCCAGTAGTGGTGGAGAGCGCCACCAGGAGAGTTCTCGAGCCGTGGGATTCAATCTTAGAAACATTTATGCTATTTCAGCATCAATAACTGCTGTTACAGTTTGTGTCTAGATGTCCCCCCAAAGCCTCATAACAGTCTTGGGGGCCGGCTTCTAGAGTTTGTGACTGATTCATGGTCCAATGCTGAGATTATGGGTGTGAGTGCCACACCTGCCCAGGGGCGGGTAGCCTGCATACAGCATAAGGGAGGGAAAGAGGAGTGCTCTCTCTTTGCTCCTCCCTTTTCGCTCTTGTTGCTTTGGCTGTCTTCCACCACCATAAATGGTTGCCTCTCTGCTACACCACCCTGCCTTGGAGCCAGCTAATGATGGACTGAAAGCTCCACAAACTGTGAGCTAAATAATAAACTTTTCCTTCTTCGTTTTGGGTGTCAGATATTTTGTCTCAGCAATGAGAGAAAAGTAACCAAGGCAACTACCATTGGTAATCTTTGCACTCATTTAATTTTTTATTCTTCCAACAAACCTAAGTGAAGAATTGAGGCTTAAGGAGATTAACAAATTTTCTGTGTGCTTTTCCCTCATCAAAATAAATAAATTTGTCTTTGTTCTCACAAATGGCAAAAGATGGATCCAAGACTTGAACTGAGGTCCACCTCCCCCAAATCCTAGAGCCATGATTTCTCAGCCTTCTTATACATACTATTCTATTTCATGTTCTCCATTTGGAGCAGTTACAGGATTGTCTCTGTGATGGTCTTGGGGCGAAATGTGGGTGTCAGCCCTGATTCCCTCGCATGGTGACATTAACTACCCTTTTGATTTTCCATACTCTAAGTCTGGTGATTGATGCCAGAAGACCATATGGGATGATTTTGGAGTATGTCTCTTGTGTGTTGGGGACAGAGTGGGGCTGCCCTCCAGGAAATCCACCTTCTCTGGGTGGCTTCCCTGCACAGAGTTAGAAGTGTCCTGTCTCAGGCCCAGGGAGGGTTGGGGTCCTTAGAAGTTGAAGGAGGGGTCACTAGCCAGCCATGCATGACCTGAGGGAAATTACTTCCCTTGCCTCAACTTCTTCATCTGTAAAATGAGGCCACAGGCTTAGCTTGCCCATCCCTCTTCCTGTGGTTCCAGTACCGTATTCATTACCAGCTCGGTGGGGAGGAGGGGAGGGGCTGTCCTGGCAGTACCTTCCTTGTGCATGGGTGGCTGGGGACTCCTGAGTTGAAGGGACCCACAACCTGTACCAACGGCATCCTGGTGGGATCGCAGGACACTGGAAGGGCAGAGCTCTCACGCTGCCTGACAGCTGTGTGCAGAGCATCCCTCAGCCCCCTCAGCCCGACACTGCCCAACTCCCCCCCACAGGCTGCCCTGAGCCCCTCCTAGCCCCTCACCCTGGCACCCAGCCCCTTTCCCTTCCCCTCTACTGAGCTACCTGCCTCCTCTGTGGCGAGGCTGCCATGTGAGCAGGGCAGTGGGATTCCTACCCCGGCTTTGAGAACTAAGCCAAAGCCTGATGAAAAGTGGGAGCTTGTGCACCTCACCTCATCGCGCTTGCTTGTGTGGCCCACAGCGCAGCAGGGCCCAGGAGAAACTTCTGTGTGTCCAACTGGCCTCATTTATCCCCCTTCTCTGCTGCCCTGTGGGTCATTCATCCCCAAGAGGGAAAACACTGCCCTTCTCACCCTCCCTAGTCCTCCCCCTGAGCCTCAGCCCTCCTGACTGGCCACAGCAGTGTGCTCTCCTTTATAGAGAAGCTGGGCATGCTGGTGCATGCCTGTAATCCTAGTGCGCTGGGAGGCTGAGGCAGGAGGATTGCAAATTTGAGCCCAATCTGGGCAACTTAGTAACTTAGGGAGACCCTGTCTTGACAGAAGATAAAAAAGAACTGGGGATGTAGCTCAGTGCCCTAGGATCAATCACTAGTACCGTGAAGGGGAGGGGCTGGGCCCTTTGGGTCCCAGTTCCCTGCAGAGTAGGCGGCTTCCTCCTGGAGGAGCACAGCCCAGGCAGTGTGTACGCTGATGGCCGCAGGGAGGGCGATGGGGCTGCCTAGGCTGGTGCTTGTCTCTGGGCACCCTCACCAGCCTCTCACCATAGCTTTCACTGCTGCCCTGGGCAGGGAATGCAGGCATGGTCGCAGAAAAGAACCTGAATAGCACAGGAACATGTGGGGACCTCTGCTAGTGTGAGGGCACAGAGCTGTGGGGAATTGGGGAGGACTGGAAAACATCTAGGAAAAAGCCCACCTGACAGTGCTGGTGACATCCAGGCGCTTCTTTGGCAAGACTTGCTCTACACTGTCTACACTGAGAGCAAACAGCCTTTCCCCGGGGTTGCCAGGCCCTTCAGGGGAACGGGGACCTCAGGCAGTGCCTGTTAAACCTCCTTCCTCCAACGCTGCAGTGAAAGGACTTGCCTCTCACCAGTGTCTGACTGGAGCCTTCCACCCACCACAGAAGAGATCGTAACTGGAAAGGACTGAAACTCACCTAGCTTGAATCTGCTCACAGCGCAATGTCCCACCGAATTCTCAACCATCTCAAGGTTTTGTTTGGTTTTTGCAGTACTGGAGAGAGATTCGATCCAGGCCTTCACACCAAGCTATATTACCATTCCTTTCTAAACAAAGTGTTTTTTTGAGACAAGTTCTTGATAAGTTGTTGAACTTGCAATCTTTCTGCCTCAGCCTCCCAAACTGCTGAGATTCAGCTATTCTTCACTGTACTCAAGGGTTCCTATAGTCTCAGAGTTCTAGCTCGGAGAAGGAGGAATTCTACAGCCATTGTTGTTGAGATGTTATTTAGGGAGAAATTCTGGC
The DNA here is from genome assembly GCA_004365215.1 of Cuniculus paca. Classification (NCBI taxonomy): domain Eukaryota; kingdom Metazoa; phylum Chordata; class Mammalia; order Rodentia; family Cuniculidae; genus Cuniculus; species Cuniculus paca. Next base: position 5,637 of record RJWT010028744.1, on the reverse strand, counting down.
ACAAGCCCACTTTTACGCTGAAAACCAAAACACATCTCAGTAGTTTAATGGATTCATGCAAAAAAATTAAAATGCGGAAATAGAATTGTATATCTCACAGGGTTTTTTATTTTAGCTTTTTAAAAATTTATTTTTAACAGATACGTAGAAACATAAAAATTGTACGTATTAATGAGGTAATGTGAATTTTCATACAGGTATACATAGTGTAATGTTTAAGTCAGATTAAACATATTGACATCAATTTTTTATGGTGAAAGCTTTCAAAATCTTAGCTTTTTGAAATATATACTATTTTATCTTCATAGTCATCACTTCACTGTTTTTAAATGCATAAAAGCAATGGAAACTTAAGATGAAAATTCTATCCATTTGATAACATTTTGTAGAAATAAGTTTAAATTTAATAAAGTCAAATTTAATAACTGGTAAATAACATTTAATAACTGGTAAAGTACTTTCCATAAGTATGACCAAGAAATATGACTCGCATGATATACCATCTAAGGAATAAGCTAGATCTGCCTGAGTTGAGCTGGAAATGTTCAAGAAGGACACATTTCTGTAAACACACAAATTACTGCTGTTATATATCTGTATGTTAATGTTTATCTAGGGAAAGTCGGAGGAAATACACACCAAACTGCGAGCCGTGGCTATCTCTGAAGAGTTGAGACGCGGATGCACGTAAGCAGGGCTAGGGCTAGAGCTAAGGAAGGCCCAGGGAACAAGAGTTAAGGGATATTTATGCCCAGGCGCCCGTAAGTGCAGGAGCCCAACCTGAGAGTGAGTATTTCAGTAGTTTGGTCCTAGTCCTGGTTCTGACTTAAATATATTTTTAATTTTCTTACAATAAAATATTTCTTTTGAAAGGAAAAAAAGTGACAAGAAAGATAAAAAGGACTAAAGGAGCCTAACATTCTATGGTAAATCAAAATTTTAAGCACTGAAAGTAATGGGCCAAAATATCAAGAACAAATGAGACTTGTTGTTTTTGTATATCCTATTGACAGGTACAGTAATAATTATAAAGAATAATAATGATATTCAGGATTAGCTACGGTGAGGAGAAATGAAATGTGTCAGTTATTTATTGCCATGTACTAGCCACTCCAAAGCTTAGTGGCTTGAAACAACAGTCCTGCATTTTGGTCATGAATCTGCAGCGTGAGGAGGACTCAGCAGGGGACAGCTCTCCCTGCCCCATGCAGTGTATGTGGGTGGGATTCATCCGGCCAGTGGATGCTGGCTGTGGACTGGAAGCTGGCCTGGGGCTATGGACAGCGGTCTCCGTTTCCATCCTAGCAGGTTTTTTCATGGGCTGCTCTGGCTTCTGCACAACGTGGTGTCTGGGCTCCAAGCCAGCATCCGAAGAGGACAAGCTGGAAGTGGGTGGCATTTTTAAATGCTAGCCTCAGGAGTCACACAGCACTGCCTTGGCCGTTCTATTGGCTGAGGCAGATACAATGGCTTGCCTGGGATGCAGATACGAAGACCTGCACAGGTTCAAGGGCAGGTGTTGTGGGCGCCACCATTTGTAAGGAGGGCATGTGTGACAGAGTTCTGGAAAACTCTGTGAGATGGGAGTTACTGTTGAGGCCATTTAAGAAAATAAAATCTGCCCCCGAGTCCTCTCATATACCACTATTGATAGCATAAATGATTACAGTCTTTGGGAAATATGTACAGTAACTCATAATGTAATATAGCTGGTAAAATGTTTTAAAAGCCTTAAGAAAATATATGTAACCTTTGATCCAACAATTTTATTCTGGAATTTATTCTAAGGAAGTAATTGAAAGTATTTACTAAGATTTGCTATATGATGAATATTTATAATATCAAAAATAAGATTAACTGAAAGTCCAGAATGGGAGATCGGTTAAATTCTGGTCCCCCATTTCAATGGAATGTAACGCAGACACGAAAAATGATGTGAATACGTAATCTTAAAACTGAAATTATTTTTAACCACATTATAAGTGAAACTAGCAAGTTATAAAAAGCAGTTTCATATATTATGATGGAGAGGTGTTGAAGGTAGGGCCTCACACATGCTGAGCAAGTGCTGTACCACTGAACTACATCCCCACCCCTTTCTATTTGATTTTGAGACAAGGTCTTGCTGAATTGACTTGCAATCATCCTGAGTAGCTGGAGTTACCGGGGTGTACCACCACACCCAGAAGATCTTAATTTTTAAAAGAAAAAAAATAAAACATTTGAGGGCATGGATGAAAACCTGGGATATATACACCAAAGTGTTAGTACTGGTCAGTGGTCAGTGGGGGGACTGTGAGTGCTTGCTTTCTTTTTACTCATCTGTATTCTCATTTTTAATAAGTACTTATTACTTGTACAGTTAACCCTTTAATGGGCCAAGAACATGAACTGTCAGTTCATAAAAGAATAAATACTTTTTAAAAAATAGTCTATTTTAATAATCAAAAAAGTGAAAAATAACGATTATTTTTGTACATTATGTAACAGTTCGACTCAACACTGGGAAAGTGATAATGTGAGTTTTATAGTGTCTCTGAAAAAATAATGTGGTAATATATATCAACTTTTAATATGTTTACTTCCCTTGATTCAGTACTATTACTGCATAAAAATCTATCCTAAAGAAATTATCAAGGTTTTGACTAAAATCTGGAACAACCTGCAAGTCCACCACTCAGAAGACCTTTGCATGTGGGTCTGAGTGCCTCACGGCTGCACTCATCCATTCCTTTCCAGGCCACGCTCCCCACCTGTTTCCTTAACCTTCCGGTATGGAGGCCGACGAACAGTTGCCATTTATCACCATGTTCACACTGCTGACTTAGAAGTGTGCACTAGGTCTCTAACTACATGGGTCATGTTTCAGGAACGCTAAACGAGGACACTGTGTCTAAGTGAGAATACGCCCATGTGTGTGATATTCAGGCAGAGCACTTCTGTGCCTAAGAATGGACCTTAGCTTATCACTCGTTACCTGTGCTATCTGTCCTACAGGCAGTGAGCTGTGACCCTATTTAGAGTCAGCTGAGACACCAATCCCTCTGAAAAGCCCTCCTGGCCCTCCAAGCCTGAGCCAGGTACCCCACCTTAGGGTCCCAGACCACCCTCAGTAGCCCTTATAAGAGTACTTATCACACTGCAGTATGGGTTCCTCCCTGCTTTCTCCAATGCCAGTTCCTCCAAGCTCCAAGAGGACAGGATGGTCATCATTTTTCTCACTGCAGTCCCTGGCTTAAACTGGGGCATGGCACAAAACAGGTAATCAATAACCACATTCTGTGATCTGCACCTCTCCAAGCAAGTCATCCATTTTTATGTTTCAGTGCTGTGTTTAGAGCTTTAAGCATCAAAGGTGTTTAATAAAGTTCAAGTGAGTAAATAACAAATTATTGGGAAGCAGCTCCACTAGGAAAAAGGGCAGTTGTAAAGTCAAGGAGACAGGTTCAAATCCTGATGCTTCCACTTACTGGCCATGTTGCCTCAGGAGACTGCTTCTCTGAGCCTGAGTTTCATCTGTATGGAAGACAATATGAGGCCTACAGTGCCCAACACAGAGGGGGAGCTTGACACGTGTTCTCATGGTCCTGTCATCTGCCTTCTTTACTGCTCAAGGAGGCCCAGCAATTGTGATGGGGGCGGGGCGGGGTGTGGACCTTGAACACCCATGCAATAAAGGACAACCAGGCAGCCAGCACCACTGGGAGAAGTATGAGCTGTCTTCAGGCCATGTTGAGTACCAGGTGTCAGAAGTGACATGGTGTCCTGGTCACTTCATTATGGTGTGGAGCATCAGAAATGAGGGGCCCTGCCTTACCCTGGGAATTCCAAAGAGCGTTTTTCTCTGAGGTCCAGCACCAGTCTTCAAAAGCAAAAGCACTTTATGTCTTTGAAGTCCTTTGTATTTCCCTATGTCCTTTCTCATCTTCTGGTTTTTTGGTAAAAATTTAATTTCATTAATTGCTTTGACCAGGTAACACACACTTAAGTGTTCAAAAAAAAAATCCAAAAGACACCAAGTGAAAGGTCTCCCTCCTGGCTTTGTCTCTCAGTCACTGAGTTCCCCTCCCTGGATCAAACAGCAGTCCTAGGGGCTTGGGTGTTCTTTCAGACCTGTTCTGTACAACTGCAAGGAAATGTCAGCCTGTGCAGAGCTGCCCACACATGCAGAGTGAAGCTTTGTCTCTCTGAAATCTGCATCTTTCTCCCGGCCTCACTTCTGAACTCCAGTTCCATCTCCAGCACCTGCTTATTGGAAAGTTCGCTCCTCCAACTCTCCAGCTGTCAAAAATCCAAATCTTGGACTTGGTGTTGGTACCCAGCAGGATTTCTGTTTTTTCTCCCAGGAATAGAAAGCTCCCGTTTCCCAGCCTGTCGATGGGTTTTGTTTGTCCTGATGACCCTCAAGCTCTCTCCCTATTTTTGCTGCAGTCTCTGCCCTGGCTCTTGTACTCAGCACTCTCCTGCTCTGTCCCATGGGGAAACCTCCTAAATTTCTCCTTTCCTGTCATCTGGTCCCTGTTCAGCCTTTCAGAATCTCCTTTTTACCTATGGGGATAAAAACCAAATCTTGTGGTTTAGCACCAGCCCTCCACTGTCTCATCAAACACACCTTCCTCACTTCTCTTCCGTTATAGATCATGACTGCCCCACGCTGGCCAGTTCACCTTCGCTGGACCTCAGTTTTTATCATCAATAAAGTAGGGTCAGTAATATCTATTGTTGTGGGGAAAGTAAAACAGAGCCATTCTGATAAAGGACATGAAGATCTAACCAGATAGATGTTCTACGATGGACAGCTTAAGACTGTAAGATCGGGGCTGGAGCTGCAGCTTGGTAGTGGACACATGCGGAACATGCACAGGTCCTGGTTCAATCTTCAGCACCAAAAAATAAAGATTATAAACATAAGCTCTCAAGCTAATTTCAAATCTAACCTCAACACCGGTCTAAAGTCCCCGTGGAAGCCGAGCATGGTAGTGCACGCCCATAATTCCAGAACTTGAGAGCCTGAGGCAGGAGGATCACAAGTTTGAAGCCAGCCTCATTCTGAACAACCTGATTCTGAAATTTATATGGGGTGTTAGAGTCTACAGATTACTCTGGGAGGCTGAAGCAGGAGAATTGTATGTTTAGGCCTAGTCTAGACAATTTAGTGACTGAGTGAGATTCTGTATCGAAAGGAAAATTTAAAAAACAGTCCGTAAATTGCTGAGTAGTTTTGCGGAGAAAAGAGCAAAGTGGGAGAACCTGTCCTAATAGAAATTAAAACATACTACCAAAAAGCCATGGTTAATAACCAAAAGATGCGTGATTTTACTGTAGGAACAAATATAAATGGACCAATAGATCCTAATACAAAGTTCAACAGAAAGGGGCTGAGAATTTAACTCAGTGGCACAAGCACCTGCCTGGCAAACGTGAGGTCATGAGTTCAATCCCCAGAACCAAAAAAGAAAACAAAGAAAGGTCAACAGAAGACTCACAAATACATGGAAACCTGATATAGAATAAAGGCAACATCATAAATTGATGCATCAGTCTCAGGTACTAGAGAAACTCACTACTACATGGAGAAAAAGAAAGTGTGCCTCTGCTTTATACTGAAGATAGTTAGGTTTTTTTTTTTTTTTTTTG
>RJWT010028743.1:0-15132 GCA_004365215.1 Cuniculus paca | reverse complement strand
TATCCCTTGCATTGTTCTACTCTAATTTTCTTTATCCTGTTTTGTTTTGTTTAAGTTTCTTTAAAATTAAAAATAAATAAATATAAGTAAATAAATAAATTTGGTGTCACCTAGTGTTAGATCAATGGCACATAATAATGAATCATTTTACTAGGAGAGGAGGACACCATCAAAGTCACAAGTTGACTTGTTTAGGATTAAGTGTTTGTGAAGATGCAAGCAAAAATGCCATGGGCTGTGGTTGCATATGGCCTTGCTTGATGAAACCAGAGTTGTCCAGAGATTTTCTTCATGGCAGCTCTGGTCATGGACAGCATACCCAGGAGTCAGGAAGATTGTGAGTAGTGACAGCTATTTGGAAATCTATGCATAGTGACACAATAAGTGGGTTTGGACATAATAGTCACAAATTAAAAGGGGATTACATGAATCAACAATAATCAGGTGCATAGAGAAAATGAAACTGGGGTGATTATAAGCAACCAAATGACAAACAAAACAGGAGTTAGACAAAGATCTTTGCCCAAATTTGAGAGTGATTTCTGTTGTCTGAGGTCATGTATTTGTTCCAAAGGTAATGGGTCAGCTGGTTACTTCTGAGGATAAACTTCTAGGAAATTTCTAAAAATACAGTTTGAGGTTATAATTAAAATAACCTTCAAATTGTTTGGAATCCTTGACTGATCCTTTAGTTTTTTATCTGTGGTTTGGTCCAGCTAAGGACTGACTCCCTGAAGTTTTACTCTTATATTTGTGATTAGTGTACATGAGACAGTCCAGTGTCAGTTCATTTGTGCTATTATAACACAATACTACAGACCAGATAACTTATAAATAATAGGAACTCATTTCTCACAGTTGTGGAGGCTTATACATTCAAAATCAAGGCAACAACAGGTTTGGCGTTGGTGAAGGACTTAGTCCCTCCCTCCAAGATGGCACTTCATCATTGTGTCCTTGGAATGGGACAAAGCTATCCTCATATGGAAGAAGTCATAGAAGCCCATAGAGGGTGCCTAAGCTAATTTTTCTAGCCCTTTTTAAGGTTACAATCCATTCATAGGAGTCATAGTCTCATAATTTAATTATTATTTAATTAAATTATTCAATTATTTAATTACCAAAAGATCCACCTCTTAGTATCACTATGATCAGGATCAAGTTTCAGCATGAATCTTGGAGGAGACACACATTCAAATCATAGTTGACTCCTTGTCATGTAACTCAAGAGCCTTTTCCTTTCCAATAAGTCTTCCAATAATGAAATCTCCTAGGTGAAAAGCCTGAAGTAACTCTTTGGGAATGGTTTGTGGGAAGAGGGACTTGGTGATTAGTAATAGCCTAGATACAATACCTGAGTTCCTTCCACTATTCTGCTACATCTGTATGCATCATTAGGGATACCAATGAACTTTAAAACCATTAGGGTTATTTCAGGGTACCTTTAGAGAAGGAAGTTCAAGAGTTTCTGAACATTTTGCTAATTTTATTAATATATTTTGTGTGTTTACAGCTATTCCTGGAGACCGTGAATAGTCACAGCAGTGTACTGGTAGTTTTGAGTAAAAGCTAATGACATATAAGTGTTCCCTTAAAGTATGGGCTCAGTCACTTAAGTATAAAATTTAATATTCAATATCCCACTTTTACATATTTTATAGGATTACACTTCAATTGTCTTTTTTAAGGTTTCTTCACAAACATTGATTGAAGATGGTAACTAATTTGTCTATATACCATTAAGACTAGTCTAATGGAGAAACTTAGCTAATATTCATTAGAAATGATCTAGAGCAACCCTCCAAGGAGCACTAGAGTTATCCAAGTAAACAGTACAACCAAAGTGTTCTATCTTTCTTTTTCAAAATCAGGAGCTAGGTGTTGACATGCCTTTGGATTCTTGAGGGTTAAGATCATAACCATAGATAGTACTCTTGTTTCTAAAGCTCTGCTAAAACATTTTCTCTAGCTCCTATGTCATCTCTCTTTTCTTGGATCTTCAACTTTATAATAATATCCTAGTAGGATACCTAAAGTTCCCTAACTTGTCGCTTTTGATAAGGGTTCCACCAGAAGCAAGAAACCCTTTTGTAACTAAAGCATCCCAAAGTCATACACTATCCCAAAATCAAATCTGCTATTTACTGTAGCTCTTCAGCAAGTCAACAAACTGTAGTACATGCAATAAATTCTGCCATCTGAGTTGATTTTACCTCACATAAAGATCTACATTGTAAAAGACAGTGTAAATTTGCAATAGTATATCCCTCTTGATAACCTGCATTTTCATCTTTGGGAAATGATCTAGCTACCAATATTGTTAGGTCAATTGTGGTCTCAGACAAATCTGAATGAGGTACAGGATGGTCCTAACTGAGGTAAGGTATTCACGAGGCTCCCCTTCTGGCACAGGCAAGGATTTAGAGTGTTAGAGCAGTGTTAGAGCAGCGAGTGACAGTATGGATCATGCATAGTTAGATCTTTTACATCTTAAAACTTAAGGAAAATATTGCCTTTTTAATCCCTAGGGCAGTGATGGTGAACCTTTTAGAGCTTTCAATGATGCAAATAGCCCACTGTAGCATGTGTGCCTTAGGTTTGCCACCACTGCACTAGGACATTGACCATAAAGGTATATTGCTGTCCTCCAGGTGAAAGCAAAAAGATAGTGACCACCATGTAGTAGAGGCACACTGAAAAAGGTAAAACAAAGATATAATACAGGGAAGAAAGTGCCTTGAAATAGAATGATAACAGAGATCACCTTTCCTTCAGTTTCCAGTAACACATGCCTCTTGCATCCTCACCGAAAAACCCTTCCCCATCATATATCTACCAGCAGTCTCCCAAAGACAACTCAGGTCTTTGTCACTAACACCTCAAAACTTCTGATTTGTACTCTTTACCAAATCCCCAAACCATTTCCAAATATTTGGACATTTGTTGCGGGAGCAACGCATTCTCTGTTACCAAAATCTGTATTAGTTTGCTTGATCTTCTGTAATAAACTACTACAGACTGAGTGATTTAAAAGACAAAAGCTGTACTGCCTCACAGTTCTAGAGCATAGAAGTGAAAGATCAAAGTGTCAGCAAGACTGCTTCCTTCTCAGGACTGTGAAGGAGCATCTGCTCCATGCTTGTCTTGCTGCTCATGGTGTTTGCTGGCAAACATTGGCATGGGCTTGTAGAAACATCATGACAATCTCTACCTTCATCATTACATAGTGTTCTCTCTATATGTATATGTCCAAATTTTCTCTCTTTACTCATGTGCAACTAGAACTCGGCCTCTTCCAATATAACCTCATCTTAGCTAATTAAATTTGCAATGAACTGTTTCTAAATATGTTCACATTCTGAGGCACTGGTGGCTAGCACTTCTACATGCCCATTTGGGAGAATACCACTTAGCCTGTAACAAATTTCTTTCATGGACTTTTGTATTTTTTAAATATATCATTCACTTCTGAAAAATGAACAATTTCTTAAGCCCTTGTTCAAATCTTATTGCATAAAAGAAAATTTTAATAAATACATTTTTCTATATGGAGTTTAGTATTGGATTAAGATGCAAATATAACCTAAAGACATGATGATTTCTGAGACAGAATAAAAATATATCTCTGTGATTGTAAAGAACTTCTAGAAAGCAATATAGCAAGCTAGAAAGCCTTACATATTTTATAGTTGTAGCTACAAAATGGTTACATTTAACCCAATCATACTCAGAATAGAAGTGGATATGTATCTGGACAATTTGGACATGAAACACATTTCAGAGGAAATTAGAGAGTACTGGAAATACAAGAAGGAGGGAGGAATTCTTTCACTTGTTGATGATTACTTAGGAGAAACAAAGGCAAGCACAGGTCTTCTAACTTAAATCTTCTGTGCTTCCTATCATGCAATATTTTTTGTCTTTGTTGATTCAAAATGGCATTCAACCAAAATACAATCTCACCAGCACACAGTGAGGTGCAGGGGGGGAAGACTGTGAACCTAACTTTGGTGCTCTAACCTAATCATCCAGGTGGTCTTTGAAAAGTAAAGTTTTCTAAAAAGAAAGGACAGTATTATATATTATACAGATAGATAAACAGGAGTTTTTCTATCATCCATACAAACACTACATCTCAATAAACATTTCCTACTTCACAAAGACCTCTATTCCTAATAGAAAAATAAACTTCCTGAAAATATGAATAAAATAATCTCTAGAACTTTACCTTCTCTCAAAGAAATGTGTGGTTTTAACAAGCTATTTGCATAATACTTATAGTTTTATATATGCATATATATATAGTTATACTTACATTTCAAAGTGCTATACATCCCTGTAGAGCTTAGTAGGTAGTCATTCTCTCCCTTTGATGAATATAAAATGGAAACACAGAGAAAACAATTTTAATTTGTGGAACTCATAATGTTCTGATTGGGCCTAGTAAGCAATATAGCTAGCTATAGGGATACTAGCTGGTAGTAAATTAATTGAAGACCAATACATTCATAGAGTCTACTGGATTGACTTCCAGACAATAAAGTCATAGTGATGCTGTACAATGGAATAGACACAGACAAACAAGCTTCCACACAGCTCCATGCACAACTTTTCACATTTTGGCTGCTTCTTGGTTTGCACCTACCTATAAAGAAATAAAATTGCTTGTTATCAAACAAAACATATTCCATAAAGCACTTGTCACCTAAATTTTTAAAAACAACAGCTGCCTTCTTAGGAAAGGCTATTGTTGCTCCTGTAATTAATGCAAGGTGACCAGCTGGCCTCCACACAAAAACATTTTATTTTATTCTATCTGAAAACACACTTAGATCAAAAAGTAGAGAATTTCCAAAGGATACTTCATAAAGCCAAGAGTGAAAAGAATTAAAGGTATGTGTCGCACAACCTGCATAGACAGGCAAACAGCCTGGGGGACTAGATGGCAATTTCCAAAATAGACAACTGCAAAGATAAGAGCAATAATGGCAAAAGAACAGATGACGTTTAGTCTGTGCCAGGCACTGATCAGAAGCTTTTCAAGTAATGGAATATGTGATCCCCACAGCGCTGCTGTGAGGAGGTGCTGTTATCAGCAACTTCTGCCAATAAGAACACTGGGCTGATGAGTAAGTTATACAAAGTCAAAAAGCCAGGGTAGAGCTCCCTAAAACTGTAAACTAAAAGCAGCCCTGTGCGAAAGTGTACTTATAGACATCTGCAGGGAAAGGAAAATTTTGATTGTTGAAGACACAGATAGATTATTGTATGGGCATGAAAAATTACATTTGTGAATACTGGAGAAAACTAAGAAGTGAGCAAAACAGAAGACAAAGTGGTATAGGCATCTTAGGTTTTACAAATGCTCCTATAAATAAAAATAAAAGTGGCAGGAATACACCATTAAACAAAAGTGGACTATGACTTTAAATTGTGGTGGGAAATTACTTTAATCATAAAACTATGGAGGGAGTGTTCTGTTGTCTAGTATAAGAACAGAAAACTATTATAAAACTTAGACTCTAAGTCTCACAAAAAGAATTAAAGAAGTATATTTGACATATTATTATTATTATTATTAAAGTTTAGTACTTAAAATATTTTTCTGCAGAAATTCTTATGAACAAGTACATCCAGATTTCCAAAAAGCTAAATCTTTAGAAAGAACATTGCCTAGAAAGCAGTCTAACCCCTAGAATAAAAAATATGTGTGAAATATATTTATGTCTCAATATTATTATAGCCAGGTTTGCAGTAAGTGGTGATTAAAAATAGATAAAATTTTGAACTAAACAAACTCTCAGTTGCAAGTTAGTATATACTGTTTGGTTAATGCATATTATAAATCTTGCTTACAGTATTAATACAGTGAGTACTCAATGATAGGAATGCAATTATTTTAATAAAAAATAAGTCTGAAAAGTAGAGGGGAAAAAAGTCAAAGCATTTTTTGTGGAAACATATGTGAATATGGAAATAAGTAGTTTATCTCTCATTTTTCTCACATCCATTTTTAGATTGCACCTGCTAAGCCAAATAATGTTAAATAATTTACCTCCTTGCTTATGAACTCAAATCCATTCATGCTGAAAATGTTGCCTGCAATTGAGTCTGAAATAATTTTTTTTTTTTGCACTGGGAGTCAGGAACTTGCACTTGACAGGCAGGCACTATGCCACTGAACTATATCCTCAGCCCTTGAAATAATATTTGTGAATCCTGCAAATTCCAACTTAAAATTACCAATGAAAAGGGAGAAAATTTTTTCACAAATGAAGGAGAGAAAATATGGAAATTGGCCCATACCAGCTGTTTCCTACTAGAAACAAAAAGAGACAAAACAAACAAAAAGTACAAAAATGGCAAACTGTAAATTTGGTTTCAGTAAAATAATTGGTGGACCCTGTGAACACACAGAAATGTGCATCAGGTAAGCAAAGTAGGTGATACGAGGACACTGAGCACACAAGTTTAGAATTCACAAAAATTGTGTGCAAAAGATCTAAGCTCCCACAGTACATGAAAATGAAGATTTGAGCCATGTTTATCTAAATATCCAGGATCCAAATCAGCCCTGTTGACTTCTTTCCAACATTGCACACTGGCTTAGGGTCTTGAAGCTGAGAAACTAGACTCAGTGCAAATGCCATCTATATGAATTATCACCCTAGAATTAAGTCAAAGGCATTCATTGTGACTGCCAGGCCAGTAGCATACATCTCAGAGGAAAAAGGTGGCAATTCTTGCATGGGCCATGTTGATGCCTGGGAGATGATATAATCAACAAGAAAATATGAGGAGTGGTGTCCAGACCAAGGTGAGTGTTGAGATCAATACACACAGGTCATTCTATGCACCCTAGCCAGGCCCGTGCAGGACAAGAAACAAATTCATAACCATCTAACCAAAGGAAACTGGAAATGGTAGGAATACAGTTTCATGCGTCAATCCAAGAAGAGTAAAGGACCCCATTAGCTCTGCTTGAGATCACTGAGGAAGGATTTTCTCCTGCTTCTCCTGCTGATCTCCTGCTCTGGGTCACTGCAAGATGGGACTAATAGCCACAGCCACATGGATGTGAGTCAAAATAGAGCATCTGTGGAAAGGCAGAGCCAGATCAAAGGGGTGTATTTGGAACTGCAGTTGAATGCACCACTGAAGGGTCCCCAAAAGGGCAGTCCTCAGATGGGGAGAAGCAATGCTGATGAGCAGGAAAATCACATGGTCCAGAAACAAAACTTACACAAAGTCTAAAGTCGTAAATCTCTCATTTCCAGGCCAGAATATCCAACAGCCCTCAAACAGACAATACTCTGGTCCGTGGCAGGCTTCTGAGATCCCAGCCAGGAGAAGGAGAATAGTTATTGAGATTTTTGCAATAAGCTGTATGCCAATCCCTCATGACAGCAGTTGGGAAGATGAGCTCTAACTGGAGCAAACTGAATAAAACAACAACAGGAAAAGATAGCTAGAGAAACTGAGCCCACTCAGAAAGACTGAGACTTTCGGTCCACAGTACTTGTAGGTTTAGGAAGACAGATAGAAGGTAGTGGCCCCCTTCTACCTTCAGGAAACAAACCTTCTGGCAGTCTGGAAACCCAAGCTCAGATTTCCAGAGCTCATGGAGAGACAGCAGACAGAGGTAACAATTCGATTACCCAATTGTGACCAGTAAAGACCTTCAGAATGATTCAGAGGCTCCTGAGAGGTACCTCAGCCTATTCCCCCACCCCGGCCCATGTGTGATCACCTGCACAGGTACCCCACAGCACCCATCAGAGCCCAAGTATTCTGAAGAGGGGTCAGGAAAATAGAAAATGTCCCAAAGATTTTGTGGAGTTGAATTCTATCTGCTTTGCCCTCAGCTCTTAATGGATATTTTGGGAAAAGCTGTACCAAAATGAATTCCATGTTAAGCCTCCAGGAATTAATATGGGTGTTTGCCAAAAGTCCTGATTCCTAAAGGTCAGAGCCACAGACATGTGCTAAGCCCTAGCTCATGTGATGAGTCTCTCCACACCCTCTTGCAGCTCTGTTTGCAATCATGGCAGTCAGGCCTGATGACTTCCAGTGACCGAGAGTGCCCCACTCAGACAAGCCATGTGTAGAAGGAACAAGACACACCCCTACCCAGGCAGTGCTGCAGAAACAGATCCCTTCAGGAGGACGCAGTGTCTGGGCCAGACAACCCAGGGCCACAACTGGATGGTGCCTATTATTTTTTCCTCATCAATCCCTGGAGAGCTCGCCCACCTTGGAGTCTCAGAAGAGACTGAATTACTTTTCTACAACAGGTAAGAGAGAAAATATACGCACTAGAATTTCAGGAAGTCATATGAAAGGCAAAAATATCCATAAGTGAAAAAAGGTTTTAAAAAATGGAAAAGAAGGCACTGTGTTGAGGGGAGTCATATAAAACAGATTTCACATCTCCAGGGGTTGCTGAGAGCAAGGAAGGTGGGGACCCAATTTAAGGAAGTCAGTGGACAGCAAACAGGTCAGATGGGGCACACTTGAATCTGGTGTTCAGGCATTCAGTGGTGACCCTCCACCAAGACACCCAGCGTCATTCTGAAGTTGATCAGCACATGATGCTCAGAAAAGTACCTAGAGAGCAAAGTTTTGAGGCCAGATCAACAAGGATATCAGTGCAATGGCAGTCACAACCATGAGAACAGATACAGGGTAACTGAGAAACAAAGCCAGGAAAAATTCAGAATTGTAAGAGCACCCAAAACTTTCACTGGCCTAGGAATCTGGTATATGGGGTGGGATAGCTGAATCAGGTTCATCCAAATCCCGGAGGCATAAAATGACCTCTGAGTTTATCAATTTCAAAAGCAAAGAACAAACTACCCTCTGCCTACTTCAGAATAAGAATCTACACAATGTTGGATGAATAAGGGGTGAGTTTTAGTTTTAAACTTTAAGTATCTATTCCATGTGTGCCAGTGTGCCATGGACTACGTCTCTGTTCTAAGAATCCTGCACTACTCTCATAAAGTCATCATCAGTACTCAGCGATGTCTAGACAGATAATTGATAATTCCAAGTCACCACAGTATGCAGCCATGTGCTACAGTGAACACGCAGACACAGTTCAGGCCTGATAAAGAGAATATGATACCTACAGGTACCACTGAGGTTAGAACTTTATCATGGCAGTGGATGTCTGAGTATTTGGAACTCAAGAGTTTAATGGAACCATTGCTCCAAACAAAAACTTTTTATCACAAGTCACAAACATGTATTTAACATCTGGGTCACTATATCCATTAATACTTCCCTTTGTCATTTTATATATTTACTTTTCCTTGTGATATCACTTAGACACAGTAAAAAATATGTATGAGTTCAATTAGTTTTAACAATTGCATGTACTCACATAACCATCACTCCAATCATGATACCAAACATTTCCGAAACCTTTGAAAGCTCCTGCCAAGCCTTAAGCCAAAAGCCAAAGCACTGCTGCTCTGACCTCTAGCAGAAGTAGCTGTTGTAGTTGAGGATTTAGCTCAGTGGCTTAAGCGCCTCCCTGGCAGGTGTGAGGTCACGAGTTCGATCCCTGGTACCGAAAAAAAAAAAAAGAAGAAGAAGAAGAAAGAAAGAAAGAAAGGTCTCTTTTTGGAATTTGACATAGACTCTCTGTGCACTACTTATTTTGCCTCAGATCTGATCCATAAGACATTTATGAAGTTTGTTCCTCCAAGGCTTGAAAGGAAAAATCAATGTGGGATGTCAAGAGGGCTCCCTAACATGGTTACAAATTGTGGGCAGAGAATAGGATCCCACACACACCTCAACTTGAGTCACTCCCAAGAGACCTTAGCTTGAGGGTGGAGGAGACAGCGGTCCTCAGAAGAGAAAACAACCCTATGAGAATGGGGCAAACTTCATCCAGGACACAGCCAGCCCGGGCAATCATGCAGGAAAAAGCTGAGAATAAATGTCCCATTTCTTTTTCTTCTTCTGAGGTGCCACATTGGGACAACTGAGGTCCCAGACAGTGAGGATGCTGTTATTTCCTACCATGAGATCATCCAAGGAGGTGGAGATGTGGAGAATTTGACTGGGAGAGAGAAGCAGAAGGGACTCAACACATGGTAGACTTTCAGAATACAAATAAAGGCATAGAGATCTGACTGCAGGGAAGACACTGTTAAGAAAGGTCTAGAAAAATAGCTTCCATCTTTTTTGTCCTATCCTTTCCCTTCTTTTCTTCTTTTCCTTGTTCCCTTTTTCTTCCCATCCTCCCTTTCTTTTTTTGTTCCTTTAGAAATGGCTGCGTCTTCTTTGGACAAAGACTGAGTATTCATTGCTATGGGCCACATGCTCTGTTAGGAAATTCTTTTGTACTTATAACCATTTCATTTTAATATTCATTATCCCCTGATACCTGCTATGGAGAAGTATTCCAATTCTAGACTAAAAATAAAACCAGATCATGAAGTTTACCTTTAGGGCTACACGGTAAATATGACACATTCCAATAGGATTAACAACCTGTGGATACAAGTATCTACAGTGCCCACAGCCTGTAAGAAGTGATGATCAGGGAAGGGCCTAGGCTGGAGTGACCAGGGACTAGCAGGAATACAGGGGTTGGTCTGATGCTTGAAGCAGGAGAAAGGATGGACAGCGCCAGCAAAGTCACAGATGTAACAAAGAGAGCTTTAAGCTTGGAAAACACAGGCATCTACTTCAAGATGATGAAAGTTACTAAAGGGAAAAGGTAGTAAACAATTAAGACAAATACGGTGAATATTGAAACTCTGAATTTCATTCTTAGTCTTTTTGTTGCTCTACAATAGAATACTTAGACTTAGTAATTTGTACAGAGCAGAATTTGTTTTCTCATAGTTCTGGAAGCTGGGAAGTCCAAGATGCTGGCACTGTCACTTCGTGAGGAGTGAGGGACTTCTTGCTGTATCACCACAAGGCAGAAGTAGAAGGGCAAGAAAGCAGGAGAAATCAAACTCCCTCCATCAAGCCTTTAAAACAATGTTAACCTTATTCATGAGCATGGAGACTTCAACACCCAAACGTCTGCCAGAAAGCTCCACCTCCCAATATTATCGCATTAGAGATTAAATGTCAACATGAGATTTGGAAGAAACAAAAACACTCAAACCACTGAACCCAAAATTCACATCCTTCTCACATGAAAAATCCATCCATCCTATCGCAATAGCCCTCTACCAAATCTCAACGTGTTTTAGCAACAATTCAAAACGCTAATGTGCAGAGTCTCATCTAATTCAGATATAGGCAAGGCTCAAGGCACAGTTCACCCCAAGGCAAACTTCTTTCCAGCTGAGAGCCTATAAAATCAAACAAGTTATGCTTCTGAAATACAATGGTAGTACAGGAATCAAGCTGAAGTTCTCTAAAGCAGACACGTCTATGTTTTGAAGTTGGCTGAGTAGAGCATGGTGACTGTAAAGAAATGGAATGTTGCAGGCAGAAAATCATAATTGTTTTGGGTTATCCTGGGCTTTTTAGAAAAATAGCACTTATTTTTAACCTTTATATCTGACCTATCATTCTTTTGACTATTAGGTAAACTTCTCTAAATGCATTATTCAGGTTAATAGACTTCTAGCTTCCACCAATCCTAAAGCAAAGAATGCTATAAAATAACATCTGATACCTAGAAGGAAAATTTCCACTTTTCTGTGGCCCATTCACTGCCCAAACAATATATATGATGAATGTATTGATTTATGACTGTGTGCTGTGGCTATAAAAGTTCGTGTAACCTCTTCTGTGGAGGAACATGTCACTCAGGGTAACTTTAATCCAGTTTCCCAGACCATAGTCAATCAAATGTGTCTCAACATAAACTATTTTCTTACTTCATCTAAAGCAGATTTGTTAGCTTTATATCAACACAGGTTCAGGGCAGATATTCTCATTCTAAAGGGGAGAAATGAAAGAATTAAAAACATTCCAGGTCCTATCCAAGTCCGAAGTCCAACACAGCAAACAATATTAGATCCTTAGGCTTGGAAATAACCTTCTCTGGCCCCATGCCCTGCTCACAGACACAGTGAGGCAGGGGTTGGGACCCATAGGTCCTGGCAGGCCTGTAACTTTTTCTTACTAGTTGGAGTTCATGCCCCTCACTGTCCTAGGCTGGTGTTGCATGCTGATGGTTCTATCATTCTGGAGTTTTGAGGGCACACTGTCCTCAAGGCTCTGATACTAGATGGGCTCTTCTGACTCATAGGTTAGAAGGAGACTGAGCCAAGTGTTGCCAAGAACATCCATAGGAAAGGTGTTTGTGGGGAAGGCTTCAGCTGATGGGAGTTAGCATGGATGGAGAGAAACCAGCTGCTCACAGAACAAAGAGAACAACACATTTTGTGATTTCGTGGGATGTGGTAAAGACTGATAATACACATTAGCTTAGGGCATAAATCAAAAAATTGTTTCTCCTTATGACCACCAGGTGGTTACACTCAACTTGTCCTAGGAATTGCTGCTACTCCTGTAACTGACGCCATCACCCTGTGCAAAATGTCTTACCTGTGGGATGCTCTGGGCTTTGGGATAGAGCTAGGGACATTTAATACTCAGGCTACTGCAGCTGCTAATGAAGCACAAGACTTGGGGCACAAAAAAGGGGAGAGAGCAAGAAAAAGAAAACACATATCAGTTCCAATGAGCAACAGGCCAAATTAACCCTCTACTATAGTCTTGTATAAAACATTTTTTAAATTATCAACATATCTCTAGGCAGAGGTGAGCAGAATCTGACCCAAGTGTTAAAGACAGTAAAAGGGACATCTAGAGACACCAAGCCTTTTATCCCATTTTAGTCACCTGTCAGAAATCTGTAGGTTCAAGCAAAGAGTTAAGTGTTTTCCTTGAAAACACCCTTCCAGTTTCTGCAAAGCAACTTAAGATGATGTTACCATAACCAACAAGTCAGAGGCATTCTCTACAGCAAAGCTACTAGGACACAAACAATGTATTACCCAGCTGTGTGACCTCTAAAATTAATGATATTTTTAGTTACCCAACAGTAAGTGAAGCTATAGGCCTATTTAGATTTTCTAACTCAGTAGAAATTCCATTTCTTTGTGCAGACATTCTGCTTTTGTCATTTTAGCAAAGACTGGCGACAGGTCTGTCAAAAAAGCATAAGGGTAGAAAAGAAAGCTGTCATTCCACAAAGGGTAAATGTTTGTCGCAGCCAAAGGTTTGTATTGTTGTTCCACACTTTTGTTCCACTGTGGTGGTCCCTATCTATATCAGCTCCATGAAGGATTGTGGTAGTGGGGCTTTCTGCAGGAGGCCCACTCTGAAGCAGGTCTCGGTAGTGTCATTTGAAACCTGGCTGGGAGAAGCCCTGTGTCCAAAGCTTGAGCACTGTGTGCCTGCAGAATCAGTTCCCTGGAGATGCTGTCAAGGCTTCTGGCTGGTGATTCTGGAACAGAAGACTGAGCCACACTGGAGCCACTCAGCCACAGCAGGGCTGGCCAGGGGCACCACACTGGAATGAGGAGCCTGAGTGACCAGCCCTGAGATCCAACAGAGATCTGGGTTCCTCTCCCACACCGTTCTGCATCTCAGGCCCTAGCACTGAGGACCTGTGAATGAGGGGCAGCTTCAAATCTTTCTGCAGGGCCTTCAGGGTCATTCTCTCATTGCCCGTATGAACAGTACCTGGTTCCTGTCTACCCGCTCAACTCGCCTTCTCAAGGGTTACTTAGCCACACTGCTGTGGTTTTCTCTGATAAACAGGCTCTGTTCTTTCCCTGGCAAAGCTATTTATGTTCAATTTCAACCCCCTGCCCCAGCACAGGGGATTGAACTCACGACCTCACTTGCCAGGCAGGTGCTTACGCCACTGAGCTAAATCCCCAGCCCTCGTCTTTTTGAGACAGGGTCTCACTATGCCGTTCAGGCCAGGCTTGAGTTCACTTTGTAGCCCAGGCTGATCTCGAACTCACAACGATCCTCCTATCTCAGCCTCCTGAGTGCTGGGATTACGTGTTCAAAACTTTTTTATGTTCTGTCCTTTTGGTTTGTAAATTCTATCTTTAAAATACCCCTCTCTCTGTCTCTCTCTCTCTCTCCCCCCTCTAAGCAATTAAAGAAAGCCACACAAACCCCCAACATTTTGCTTACAGGTTTCTTTAGCCAGACGTCCTAGTTCATCACTCTTGAATTCTGCTTTCCATTAAGTTCTGCAGCATGGTATAATTCAGGCAAGTTCTTTACGACTTATACCAGGGATGGCTTCTACTCATTTTTAATACCTTGTTCCTGATTTCCATCTGAGACTCCACGAGAATGGCCTATACCAACTATGTTTCTGATTACACTGACAAGTAATTTCTAAGTTTCAGACTCTTGTAGCTCTATTCTTCTTTAGCATTCACATTGGAATCCCTCTAAATACCCCCATTCACAGCAATATGAGCACCTTTTCTAGTCTGCACCTCAAAACTTTTCCAGCCACAATTATTATTTATTTTCTGTGATTTATTTTTTTATTTTAAAAAATCAAAACAAAAAAGATAAAAATGATACAGAATTGCAACAAAAACTAGTAGAAAATTAACACTAGTTAATATATCGCATACTGTTGTTCAGGTTACAAGATCTAGGCATAAAAAATGATCAAACAAACAAACAATGACAGTGCAAACTGCTCTTTTTGATGAACTAACAGAGATTAGTAGTATAGTTATCTATCTTGCACACATATGCATACATGTACTTATATGTGTAAACCTACATACATATAATCTTTTCTTTTCTTCCATTTCTCCTTTTCCCTATCCCAGTTGTTCTTTCCCTTTGTGCACTTTGTTTCCCTTTCATTATTACAATATCTTTTGCACATTTTGGATCTTATTACTCTTTCAGGTTTTTATTGTTATTATTTATTTTTTACACTAGGAAGACAATATGATGTTTAAAAATGTGAGTCTGATTTATTTCACTTATGAGTATAGTCTCGTTGGCTCCATTTCCCTATAAAAGTCTCGAGTAGCATATTTATAGCTGAGTAGCACTCCATTGTATAAAAATACCACATCTTTTTCATCCATTCTGTAGTTCATGGGCATGTGGGTAGTTTCCAAGATTTGGCTATTACAAATTGTGCTGCTAGAA
>RJWT010028742.1:0-15123 GCA_004365215.1 Cuniculus paca | reverse complement strand
TTAAGAATTTTGAGTTCCAGGCATTTAGCTTGGTTAATTCAAACTACAAATGTATTGAGCTACATAGGAAGTTCAAATTCTAAATTGATTAGAAAAACACTATGCTTAATTGAAATGGAAAAAGGAGGTAACAAGACAAACTAAAACAAAAGGAAACATAAATGGCTTTCAAACCTTTGGAAAATATAACTAGTTCACTCATAATTAAATAAAGAAAACATAAAGACTGGTCAACCAAGACCGACAGTCTTTTATCATATAAGCTTTATTAACTAACAAGAATACTAGTGGTTACTTTGGGGGAGTATTTTTGGAATCAAAGTATTTAGAAGATAGGGAATACTAAAGTAGAATTTCTGAAATTAGTGGACAGATGTGCAAAACGAAAGAAAATAAAAGGATGATGCTTCATGCACTTTTGAATACCTTCCCAGAGCAAAGAGCTGTTTATAATTATGTAAGTTTAGCACTTACAGAAGTTCTATGTATTTCTACAAAATAGAGAATGATATTCAAATTATATTCTAGGCATGTAACTACCTTTTGAATAAATAGATGAGTATAATTTGTTCTGTAGCTTTATCAGGCGCTATGAACAATTTGCAATATCCCATTTTCTTTGTTACTTTTCTCTAATTGCTAGAACAAAATACCTGACACCCAAAATGAAAGAAGGAAAGCTTTATTTAGCTCACAGTTTGTGGAGGTTTCAGTCCATAATCAGCTGGCTCTGAGGCAGGGTGGCATGGCACTGAGATGACACTTTAAGGTGGCAGACAGCAAAAGCAGCCAGTCAAAAGGAGACAAGAGCTAGTCTCTTCTCCACCCTTATATTCCACACGGGCCACCTCACCCACCCAGAGCCAGGGTCTAGCACTCACAAAATCTCCTTACCCTGCTCTTGCAAAGAATGAGGTTGTTTACAAAGTAAGAACCCTGGCTTCCTGCTGAGTCACTTAAATTTCTAAACTTCTTAAGTTGACACAGTGTATGAACCATAACAACCCACCCCTTGTCAACTTAGTAAGCAGATACTTAAAAGTCCACCTTTTAAACAGGTTTCCAGATATAAGATATGCTTATTCTTACCATTTCACAATTTGAACATTATAACACAGATTTAACAATCCTTAAGAACCAGCATTAAGTGTATGAGCATACTACATTAGAACCATGACTTCTTCCCTTTGCTCCCCAAACACTCGTGTATATCCCTTTATGCAAAGGGAATTTAGTCCATCTGCAAGAGTTGCCAAAATCCTAACAGTTTCAGCATTGCCAAAAAGTTCAAGTCGCAAGTCTCCTCTGAGATGTAAGGCAAGCTCTAGCTATTAACCCTTGTACAAGTGAAAACAAACTTAAACACTTCTGAGGTACAATGGCACAATATAAACATTTTCATTCCAAAAGTTACAAACAGGGTAATACAAAGGATTGGGATTAAAGCAAGTTCAAAATCCAGCAGGACAAACATTAAATTCTGTTGTTGCATGTCCAGCATCTGAAGAAATCTGTGGCAAATTGTGAGCTCCAAAGGATGTGGGTGCCTATACCCACCCAGTACTTCTGGTGGTTGTAGCTCCCAGGCTTCTCTCTCAGGCTGCCTTTGTTCCCTTCTTGCAGGTTTGTTTAGATGATTCATGCTCCTGGCTTTTCCAAACTCCTGGGCTCTCCATTGTATCTCTGGCTTCACACTGATAGCTTCACACACTGCCCTCTCAGGGGCACACTGCCTGGCCTCCCAGGACTTCTGAAATGGAGGTGGAAGCCATTTTAACCTCAGAACTCCTGCATTCTGTATGCACCTAAAGTCAGCACCATGTGGATGATGCTGAAGTCTGCTGCCAGCTGGAGCAGTCGCCAGACTCTCTTCTCTTTTGGCTGTAGGGGTCGAGTGCCTGCATTGCGGGGCACTCTGAATCCAATTCTGAGGAACAAATTTCTTATGCCACTGCTATTCTGGAACATGGTGCTCTACAGCTTTTACCTCAAAGTGGTCTTTCACTTTTGCAAGTTTGAAGCTACAGAAGATTCAAGATTTGCTGCTTTTTGTGATGTCTTCAGGTCATGTTTTTTATTTTTTGTTCCTTTTCACCATTCAAGATTTCCTCAGCTTTGTCTTTGCAGTCAATAGCAGTATTGGAGCTTCTTTGCTGGCCAAACTCAGAAAGTTTTAAATCATCCTGCTGGGCTTTTTGATCTTGATTTGCAAAATAATCTGGCTAAAAACCCCCAACAATACCCATGCCACAGCCTCAATGTTTGACTGCCTTGAAATTTCTTCTGCCAGATTAATTAGTCCACTGCCCTTAATCTTAGTCTCAGGTAAAGTCTCTGGAAATGAGCAAAATGCAAACTTTATGCCAAGCCATAACACACATCATGTGGACTTCAACAACCAATGCAGTCCTTTTTCCCAGCAGAAACCTCCCAAGCCTGGTCTTTACTGGTTTTCTGGTTTTCTGAACTCTGACCAGAATCTCCCACATAGAAAAGCCTAAGCTGTTCTAGGGTTACTCTTTCAGATGCCATCTCTGAAACTTTCCAAACTCTTCCCATGAGCCATTCTCACAGGCTCTTGAATCACATGGTCAGGTACAGTCACAGCAATGACCCCACTCCTCTGGGATCAAATTCTGTCTTGGTTACTTTTATCTCATGGCTGGAGCAAAGCACATGGCACCCAAAATGAAAGAAGGAAAGCTTTATTTAGCTCAAAGTTTGTGAAGGTTTCAGTCCATAATCAGTTGGCTCCAAAGCAGGGTGACATGGCACTGGGGCTACACTTCAAGGCAGCAGCCAGCAAAAGAAACAAGAGCCAAAAGGAGGCAAGAGCTAGTCTCTTCTCCACCCTTATATTCGACAGAGTCCACCTCCCCCACCCAGAGCAAGGGTATAGCACTCACAAAATCTTCTTGCCCTGCTCTTTCAAAGGATGAGGTTGTTTATAAAGTAAGGATCCTGGCTCCCTGCTGTGTTTCTTGGCTAAACTTCTAAATTTCTCAAGCTGACACAGTGAATCAACCATAACACCCATGGACCATGCCAATTCCACAAGAGGAATCTGAGTTACCAGTAAAACTCATCTCTTTTAGAATATTATTTCTTCTTAGCACACATTTTGACTACTTTTTTGTCACTTCTCATATAGGTACATCTATATATTTACATAATGAAACAACATACAGGTTTTAAACTTCTATTTTCTCTTATATGAGAGTTTTACAGGTTATTTAAGGGCAATACATTTCAAGACAACATAGTGTGGGAAAGCACAATATATATGGTAAACATTATCTAACTATCCATTGATCTATCATCTATCTGTCTGAAGCATTAAGTCTAAAAGGAGTGAGAATGACTGAGGTTCCATATGACAAAAAATAAATATTTGCATTTATTTGACAAAGCCCCAGGGAAATAGACACTTTAGTATATCACTGGTAGGTATGAAAATTGGTACGATTACTAGAAGTGAAAATATACGTAGACATTTAGAAATGTGCATGTTATTTCATATCTGAAGACTTACTTGAAAGTAGTAACAAAAATGATACTTATATAATATTTATTGGGAGTACTACTTGTATTAACAAACAATAACAAATAACAGTGTAGTTAAGAGTTGCATACTTATAACCAATTAATTCAGAATACCAAAATATTGTGGGCCTGTAAAATACAATAGAGAAGCAATTTCAGTTCTGACAAAGAAAATCAAAGTATTTAATTGACTGCAATGGACAAATAATGTGCAGGTTGTATATTCTGTTTTATAAAGAAGAAAACATGATAGGCAAAATTGAAAGTACTTAATTGAACTTTATTAAATAAACCTTAACAGGAATATGTATTTTTTGGGAATATAAGTCCCCAAAAGCAGTTCTTACGAATATACTGGGAGAGTTGTCAATGGTACAAAAATGGGCTGTTGTATACAGAAACAAGTAGCTGATTCCTACTGTATGTTTTTAATTTTAATTACATAACCATCTGCGTTCATTAATAGAAAAATTTAAATTGAACTGAAATATAATTGAGATATTTGCCTAGAAACTAGGTCTTGAAATTTTTGAATATAAAGTGCTTTTTGAACCTTCTCAGAAAATTTCACATATAGCTGTTTATAACAGAAAAATCCATTAGCACAGAAATAACCAATTGTGACTAAAAGACTGAATTTTATTAATCTCTATTGCAAAATTCATACTGTGCAGTATTGTATAGCCTAATCCCTGTCATATTATTAAAGTGCCAAAACAGCCACACGTAAACAGTGAAATAATGTGACAAGAAATTTCTTGGCTGGAATGAGAAATTACATGAAAGTTGTCTATTTGTGTTCTTCAAAAAACACTATCAGGGCAGGAATAAAATAAATCCCAGTTTTCTCAGTAAGAGAGAGTTTGAAGAAGTTTAGAAAAATTATCCCCTCCTGTCAATTTCTTAACAACAAAACATACTCCTTCCACATGTCAAGGATATTGATCTTGCATGTTTTTGGCAAACACTGCAATTTTAAATACAATTTTCTAGTTCTAGCTAATTGCTCAAAATACCTAAACCACATTTTGTATACTTCCTTAAATATTCACTATTCCAGAAGCAATACTACTTGGATTTGTAGCTGTTGAAACTGGGGCATATAAGTTATTTTTTACCATTACTTTTTGTTAAGAGGGTAGGTACTGAAATTGCCACATAATAGGACTTAGAGAAGCAAGCAATTAATTTGGAAAATGGCTGAGTATGTAGGAGAGGAATTTGAAATGGTTATTCCTTAAGAAACACACTTTTGCCAGGGATTTATCTCAGCAGCATAAGCACCTGCCTGTCAAGCATGAGGTCTTGAGTTCGATCCCTGGTACCAAAAAAGAAACACACTTTTAACTCAAACTCTGCATTGGGTTGGCTGGCAAGTGGCAGAAAAAAGCGACACTGTTTTGCAAACAGGTTATGAGGAAAGATTAAAAACTACAAAGCACATTTAAAATTTAAAAAAAATTATTACAGGAACCTCCAGACTGATTTCCACAGTGGTTCCACAGTCTACACTACCACTAACAATGGAGAAGGGTTCCCTTTTACCCACAGCCTCTCCAGCATTTGTTATTGGTGGTTTTCTTGATCCTGGCCATTCTTTCTGGAGTGAGAGGGAATCTCAGATGTTGTTTTAATTTGCATTTATCTAATGACCAATGATGCTGAACATTTTTTCATATATTTATTTGCCATTTGTATTTCTTCAGATGAGAAATGTGTATTCATCACAGATGCCAAATTTTTGGATTGGATCTTTGAATTTGAGGGGTATGATTTTTTTAATTCTTTATATGTTCTAGATAGATGTCCTTTGTCTGAAGGACAGTTGACTAAGACTTTTTCCCAATTTGTGGGTTTTCTTTTAACTCTGTTAGAGATTTCTTTTGACATGCAAAAACTTTTTAATAAGATGAGATCCCAGTTGTTGATTCTGGGAAGTATTTCCTGTGCAGTTTGATTTTTGTTCATGAAATCTCTGCCTATGCCTATGTCTTTGAGATTTCTACCTACTTTGTCTTCTAGCAGATTTAGTGTTTCTCTTTTACTATTTAGATCTTTGGTCTATTTTGACATTAGTTTAGTGCATGGTGATAGACATGGGTCTAGTTTTAGTTTTTGGCATATGGAAAGCCAGTTTTTCCAGCACCACTTCTTAAAGAGGCTATCTTTCTTCCAATGAACTTGTTTGGCCCCTTTGTCTAAGATAATGAGGCTGATTGTGTTTGTAGTTGTGGCTGTATCTTCTAATCTATTCCATTGATCTTCAGGTCTGCTTCTATGCCAGTACCATGCTGATTTTATCACAGTAGCTTTGTGGTGTAACTTCAAGTCAGGAATTGTCATTCCTCCTGCCTTGCCTTTGTTGCCCAGAATTGCCTTTGCTATTCTAGGTTTCTTCTGGTCCCAGATGAATTTTAGGAATGATTTCTCTAGATCTGTGAGGTATTATAATGGTATTTTGGTTGAAATTGCATTAAATCTGTATAACAACTTTGGAAGAATGGCCATTTTCACAATGTTTGTTCTTCCTATCCATGAACAGGGAATGTCTTTCCATTTTCTGAGATTCTTATCAATTTCTATTTTCAGAGCACTGTAATTTGCACTGAAGAGATCTTTTACTTCGTTTGTTAGACTGATTCCTAAGTGTTTCATTTTCTTGGGTGTTATCGTGAAGGGTGTGGTTTCTCTTATTTCTCTCTTAGTGAGTTTGCTGTTTGTGTACAGGAATGCTATTGATTTTTGAGTGTTGACTTTGTATACTGCTACATTACTGAATTTGGTTGTTACATCTAGTAGTCTTTCAATGGAATTTTGGGTGTCTTCTATGTAGAGTGCCATATCATCTGGGCATATTCCCAGAAGAATTGAAAGCATCATATCACAGTGATATATGTGCACCCATGTTTATAGCAGCACAATTTGTAATAGCCAAATCTTGGAAACAACCCAAGTGTCCATCAGCTGAGGAATGGATAAAAAAAATGTGGCATTTTTATATAGTGAAGTACTACTCAGCTATAAAGAAGAATCACACTGAGGCTTTTATAGGTAAATTTATGCAACTTAAGACCATACTCATGAGTGAAATAAATCAAACTCACATGTGTAAACACTGTATTTTCTTCCTAGTGTATGAAACTGAAAGAGTAAATATGATACAAAATCTTCAATAAATATTGTGAAAGGGTAAGCAACTGCTCAAAGGGGAAAAAATAACACAGATAGGGAAAAGGAGAAAAGAAGGAAGGGAAAAGAAAAAAGATATAAATTTGTATATATATACTTAAGATAGCTAAGATGCTTGTAGTACTAATTGTATTAGTTCTTGGAACAAAACAGTTAATATTCACAGGACTAGATCAATTTTGCATGTCTGTATCTTGTAATCTGAGTGACTCTTTTGAAGAAAGCAACACAAAATAACAACCTTTGTTGTGTTCCTACCACCTTGTCTTGAAAGCCTATACTGTTATTGTTTTGGGCTCTCTGTTATTGTTATTTATTTGTCTCTTTTGTTTCTCGTTTTTCTTGTGATTTGTTTTGATTTATTTTTCCCTCTAATACAGAAAGGATTTATGTACATGTATAGGCTTATACATGTCTAGAACTTCTCTTAAATAGTTTGCAAGAATTGATTTTATTATATGTGATGGTATGAACAGCTACTTTGAAGAAAATGAGACATTACATAGCCATTGCTTACTTCCTATCATCTTGTTTTATTTATTTATTATTTTTATTTTAAAGAGGATAAAACCATGGAAAATAAAAAAGAATAAAACCAATCAGAAAACCAGAGTACATGATACAGGACTTCACAACATTACAAAATCAACAATAGTTATCATAATGCCTTTTCTTGTCTTCAAAATAGCTGCAGGTACTTTCAGACCTAGTAAAAATTGAACAGACAGAACAGAATAGAAACAGTAAAAATAAAACTATGGATACAATAAAAGACTACAAAACAGGACAATAGTAAATTTAAAATGGCTCCTATATACATCTTACTATCTTTGAAATAGCTGCTCATGCCACCATTTATAACATAATAAAACAAAGCAAAAGAGAATTAAAACCCAACCCAACAAAACAATAAACAATGTAGGACTTCAGAACAAAACTATAGGGAATCAACAGTGGCTATCACTCTCAGAAGGAGACCCTCCTAGATGCCTTGCTGCATACCACTATCTTCTGAGTAGATGATCAGATCACTGACCTTAGACCCTCAAGTTCAGTGAAACACCAAAGCACCACAGACATGCAATCACATTTCACCTTAACAGCTATCATTAGAGCCTGTGTTTCCCTGGATTAGTTGGGCGCTTGGGGTGGGGGACTGGCATTTCTTGTTTGCCAGCCCATGAGCCAGAAGGAGCTGGGATCTAACTGTCTCCCTGCCAGCAGCAGCCCATGGGCAAAGGCTTGGCTCTGGATGTCCTGGTCCAGCAGTGGCCCATGCATGACACTGGTTCCAGCAGGCTGGAGCTAACTCTCCCTCTCCACAGTCCATGATGGTGCTGACGCATGGGGAAAGGCTTGGCTCTGGATGTCCCAGTCCGGCAGCAGACCACACATGGTGCTGATTCTGGCAGGACAGGGCTGCCTATCATCTTGTTTTGAAGTCCAATAATGCTTTTGTTCTTTGTTTTGATTGGTTTTAGTCTATTTTCTATTATTTGATTTCAATGGACAGCTATTTTGAAGAAAACAAAAGACATTATGGCACCCAGTGTTGATTTCCTGTTGTCTGGTTTTGAAGGTCTGTAATTAATGCTTTCATTCTTTTGTTTTCATTGATTTTATTTTTTTTGTTTTAATTCATTGTTTGTGAAGGTATGGAAAACTATTGCAAAGAAAGTGAGACACTATGGTAGCCTCTGTTGATTTCCTGTTGTCTTGTTTTGAAGACCTGTGTTGCTTGTATTGTTCTGTTCTGATCTGCTTTGTTCTGTTCTGTTTTGTTTTGTTTCATTCTCTTTAAAAAAAATTATGACAGTAAAACACATGTTTCCATTAATTTCTCCTTAAAACACACCCCTTTTTTCAAACATACTTATTCCACTGTTCTTGCCTGTTTCTGAAGCAGTTCCAGATGTCTTTCCTGAGTATCTTTAGTTGAGCTCTCCTGACTGGCTTGAGGTTTTGAATTGATTTGAAACTTTTACCTTTCATGGTACATTTGGCTTTGCAGAAGGGTCAGAAATCACATCGTACCAGATCTGGTGAGTAAGGTGAATGAGGACACACTGTAATGTTTCCAGGAGCATGCCTTTTTGTTGGGTGGTGTTTAGCAGCTGTATTCACTAGGACTTTTTTTTTCTCTTACACCTCCTGCTTGAGTCACTTTCTAGAAACTGGTTACAAATAGCTGGTACCACCATTTTAAAGGAGGAGAGGGTTGTTTTGGCTTATGGTAATTATCTGTGGTCTGCAAGTTCCAACACAGATAATGCATGGTAAAGGAAACAGCTGAAGAGCTGCTTACATCATGAAGGTCAAGAAGCAGAGGAAGGAAAGAGCAAGGGAGAGATATACACTTTTCCAGTCATGACCCAAGTGATCTGCCTCTGCTTACCAGGCTCCAACTCCAAACAAGAGGTAAGCTGAATTGTGTCCATGATTCAGTTATGGACCAAAAGCCCCAAAAGCAAATGATCTAAGCCATACTGCTTTAAAAAGTTGCAGTACAATATAATGTGTTCTTGAGATCAGGGGGAGTTCTTTGAGGAAATTAATGACAATGTGTCTTATTGTAGCACACTTTTTAAATTTAAATATTGACTGTCTATTTAGATCATACTTCTTCATTATTCATTGCAAATTATTTAATAAATTAAGAATACATTGATGATTGTAACATACTGTAAATACAGTATATGAAATTTAACAGTTACTAAACATTTGCTTAGTGTATTAAGTTTGTGTATACCTATATATAAATTTCTTTAATTATAGGTAGCTGGAAATAATAACCAGTGTGAAAAATAAATTTTTTTATTTCTTATTTTAATACTTTATTTCATTTTGTTAAAATGAAGATATATGAGTTCCATCAACATAACATAGTGAATAATAGAAATGCAGATAAAGAATATAAAATAAATTAGTGTTGATTTGTCAGCTCTTTTGACAAGTTTTCTATATTTTTGCTTAAAAAGATTTTAGTTTACTACATTTAATTAATTTTGAGAAAATATGATTTCATTTTAGAATGTATATTATCATTCTTGTTTTTATCTTATATAGAAACACAATTCTAATTTTTTAGATATATAAAAAAGAGATTGATAGTTTCTATTGATATGCTAATGAATATAAATATTGTCATGGTATTTTACTTGATGTTAGGAATATGATGCTCCTTAAGCATGAACTAAGCATTAGAGGTAGCATTTATATTATTATTTACTTTTGAAAGACAAACATATTTTCCACATACAATAAATTAGGGGAGTTGCAAAGATATCTTATCATTTGTCCAAATTCTGTGAATCCAACAATCATTCTCTGCATATCTATAAAATATATTGACCTATTATGTAAATGATGCCACCCTTGTGGTTTTACTATCTTAGCATTTTTCTTATTTTCTTTTATGATGCTTTCACATGACTGAAAAAGACTGTCTAACATTTTGGTCAATAACTTATTTAAAATAACGGTTTTAATAGAACTGTCACACTTTTGATAGTTTGTCAAACCAATCAGTTACAATCTGTCTAAAATCATCCTACTCGTCGTGTCCAAATTATTGCCAATATGCCCAATGAGAAGGTGAAATATATAATCTCACTGACTTAATGAGTAAGATAGGACGTGTCATTCTATTTTAGTCTCTAATAAGCTAATTTGAATTACTCTTTCCGTTTTCCCATGATTCAATTTGTAGTACACTATTATATTTATATTACCAGCAAAGAGACTGTAGCAAGAGTCATTGCTATGTGTAACTCATCCAAATTAGAATATGTGTAGAACTTTCGGTAAAACAAAACATTACTTCATAAATGTATTGGGGGGAACAAGTTAGTTCCAAAAGTCCAAACAAAAGGTAATCATGGTCCTCTTTTGGTATAAATTTCCAATGTGTCTCCACCACATTCAATCTAATTAAAAGATAATTAAGAAGGAAGCTTTAAAAGTCCAATTTTGCTGGGCATGGTGGCTCACGCCTGTAATCCCAGCACTCGGAAGGCTGAGACAGGTGGATCATTGTGAGTTTGAGACCAGCCTGGGCTACAAAGTGAGCTCAAGGCCAGCCTGAACGACATAGCAAGACCCTGTCTCAAAAAGACAAGGGCTGGGGATTTGGCTCAGTGGCCTAAGCGCCTCCTGGCAAGTGCAAGGTCATGAGTTCAATCCCTGGTGCTGCAAAAAAAATTCCAATTTTAGATTAAATCATCATATTCTAACATAATTAAAAGTTTAAAGCCTAAAAATTGTTAAAAATTAACAATGTAAATCACTTTATTTTTTTTATATAACTATAATTTATTGTTTTGTGAAATATATATTAAACATGCATAAAGCATATATATTAATGAAAATAATAAAATACCCACTCAAACACCCAGTAT
This sequence comes from Cuniculus paca, assembly GCA_004365215.1. Taxonomy (NCBI): domain Eukaryota; kingdom Metazoa; phylum Chordata; class Mammalia; order Rodentia; family Cuniculidae; genus Cuniculus; species Cuniculus paca. The sequence goes on along the minus strand of RJWT010028742.1, from coordinate 3,994 downwards.
CTATTTTAATTAATATATTTTAATACCTCAGAAATGCCTAGGACATGTTACCATAGTGTATACCTCTCTCACTTCAATAACTAAACCCTGTATAAACTCCGATTGTTTTTGTTCATAAATGATGTTTTTATTGTTACTAATTTTGAAATTAATATTCAAGTCCAGTCTGTTCTACGTGCTGTTTGGTAGCTTCCCTCTTGTTCAACATTAATTTTGTGATATTCTTCTAAGTTAATATCTGAAGCTATCGTTTGTTGTTTTTAGTTTCTTACACATTTCCTATTCCATCCACTCTTGAAACTCATTTAATGTCTATTTGTATTTGTTTATTTTTCCCCAGTCCTATGAAATATGAATAAGGCTCATTTATAAATAATTCTTGGATTTTATGAGCAGTAGCTTTTCTAAGAGTAAAATTCCCGGGCTGCAAATGTTTCACTATTAGTTGAACCAACCTAAATCTCTGCCTTCTCAGAATTAGTGATAACAGAATCTTGGTTAGTGATGCAACAGAAAAACTGTCATCATCTCATCTCCATCATTTCTGTTGTTGCCAACGTGGCCACAGTGACTTCTGCTTCAGGTTCTAGCCCCAATTTAATCAGATCACACAAAGCCTGTCCAACACTGTAAAGTAACCCAGACTTCATAAAAAATGTGATACATTTTGACCAAAGAATGACATGAAAGTAGGATAAAGCAATGTTTCTTTCCTTTTATTTTTCCTGTTCTGAATAGTGGTTTCATAAAACCTCTCTAGAGAAAAAATATTTGCAGAAGCGAAGAGTTATATTTCTTGAGAGTTTGCCCAAAACTCCGTAGTTGCTGCGCTTTTTCTCCCTCTTTTCCCTGTTTTTTTGACTCTTTTGCACAATAAGTGTCTCTACCTCCCTCTGAAATCAAGGTTTCAGTTCCACAACTATCAAAGTCATCAAGAAACCTCCTCACCTACTACCTCACTCAGTTTCCTCTTGACTGAGTTTCATTTTTTTCAATATCAAAAGAGTAAAATGACATTTATTTTTAATTATTTTTAAGACTTTAGCTATATTGCCCTTGAACTCACAACATTAACCACATAAAATTCTAAAGTTTATGAAATCACAGCATGACCCACCATGAGCATCTAGTTTAAAATTTTGATTGTGTTTTTCTGAGTATTACTAATCTCAAAAATTTATAACCTATTCCTATATCTTTTGAAGCATATCACTTCATGATGCTTCCTCTTTTCTTCTTTGGCTGTCTCTTACTCTTTTTATTAAGTGTTCTTCATATTGATATAATATAGGTATTTATAATTTATCAGTTATGTGACTAATATAGTATCTTTCAATTTATGGCTTATGTGTTTACTTTCCCTATAGTCTTTACTAAAAGAAAATCTTTGGTTCTAATGTTAGATTTAACAATCAAAATAGTTCTTTATATTGTATATTTTTGTCTCTTTTGAAAAAATCTACAAATTGTAAAGATATTCTCCTCTACTGAACTCCAAAATTCTGATAATTTGCCTTTGCATTTAAGTATTTAATCCACTGGGAGTAGATGTTGCCTGTGTTTTGAGATAGAAATATAAGTTTATCATTCATTCTTATGAAAGCTCTCCTATACACAGGGATCATCAATATCGCTATAAGATTAAGCTTAGATAGTGTTTATTTATTCTGTGTGCCACACTGGTCTAATGCTCTATCCTTGGTTCCAGATTTTATTGTCTTTCATAGTAGTCCCTATAATGAACTGAAATATTTGACAGATCAAGTTCTATCACAGTTATTTTTTCTCTACTTTATTGGCTAGAGATTCAGAAGCTATCTTGAATCCATAAATGTTTGCAGAGAGGGTCTAATCTTAACATTGCTAAACTGTTGGCTGAAGGTCAGAATCTGCTTGTTGAGATTTCATGGGACATCAGAAACAGATTCTTACGTTAAAGCCAGTGTTTTTGGAGTCTTTGTTGTATGGTGCCTACATAACAAAACTGTATTATAAGAATGATTTCTAGATGCTAAAGTTTTTTTTTCTACTGGGAAGGATAGGTGATCATTCAGCACATCCTATTTGCTTAAACCTTTAGTCATAAAAATATAATAAAAATCAGTCTTAGCATGTATAAATGTTGGGAAAATATGCTAAAAGAAGTAAACCAATTATAAATGAAAATATTGCATTAATCTTTGGTAAGTTACTTAGGATAATCAAAATCATGGAGGTAGAAAGTAAAATGTAATTATTAGGTGCTTGGTTGTGGGCCACAGGGTTAAGGAATTATTGTTTAATGGATATAGAATTCCAGTTTTATAAAGTGTGAAGCAATCTGGACATAGAAAGTGGTTACATTTTGTGACTATGTTTAATATCTTGTAGTCTACTCTTCAAAATGATTAAGTTTCATTTTATTTACACTTCTCTACAATACAAATTATTTTAATAAAAGATTGGATAGTTCTTTCTGCACGTTTCCAACTCTTTCATGAGGAGGCTCCCGATGTATGTATTTTTCATATCTTCGTCATTAGAATACCACATGCCCTCTACCCTGGAACTCACTTTAAATCTCAAATTCAGAAGAAGGTTATGAAATGGATAGAGGCATTAGTTGCCTTGAACTAGTGAGGTGGGCTGTAGCCTAGCACAGATCAAGTGCTTTTCCTTCTAAGCATGCCATTAAAATACAGTAAACATGCAAGTTCCTAGAGAGTTAATTCTCCAACAATACCAGTTATAAACACCTATATGTTCAAAGTGCCTACTCCCATGTTTGCTTTAAATGGCAATTTTCCCTGTAAACTTGTTTTTCTTTTATTTCAATTTTTTCTTTTTTCTACATGTCTTAAGGATTTTGACAAACCGTCCAATTTGATATAACTCTCTTTCTAGGATTTCACATTGTGGTGAATCTATTACTTTTTAAATCATGGCTATCATCCTAAATACAAGATAATTGGAAAAGAATGATATTTCATAAAAAGAAACAATAAGACATGGAAACCAATTTAAGGACAAATTATCTCAATCTTTTCTCAGTAAACTAAGAAATGACCTCAGTATAATGAAGTGATGATTATGGCATAAATGTGAAATGAGGATGTAAAAGGAACAATGAAAACCTAATCAAAATATCAATGACACACAACAAGAATCAATTTTAAATTAGAGGATGTGAATATGTAATATTTGACAATTTTAGATTTCTTCCAGATTTTCCAATTATGTTTTTGTGCCACTGGAGAGAAAGTAAGGGGATGAGAAGAGAAAGAATGTGGATAACGAGATATAAGATAGTTAAGTCAACATTTTATTCATTCATCAATTTTAAATGCTCTTATTTAGTATACAGAAGCTGAATATATATGAATATATATATACTGTATTTATACAATGAAAATCAAGACAAATAAGCAATATCCTCTGCCACCACTGAATTTTTAGGCTACCAGGCAACAGAAGTTTAAATTAAAGTGGATGAGAGTATGTTTCATAAAATATTTAAATTGTTTTCTTATCCACTACTACTGGTTAAGCTGCACAGAAATCTACCTTATTCAAAAGTATGAACCAGACTCTAATTTGATAATTACCATATTTTAAGTTGTTAATGATAATACTATGTTATTAACTTTTCATAAATCAGTAGGGGAAAAACCTGTACAAGAAACATGCACTGTCATATTCATAATTTCCATGCAACTGACACATGCCAGTCTTGTGCATGTCACTGAATATTGCTTTTCATAAAGTTATTCTTACACAAATATGTCTAGCAAAATGAAAAAAAATCCCTAAAAAATCATTTCTTAGTTAATAATAATAGAAATATATAAACTCTTTTAGTTATGTGTCTTTGTTTTATTTAATCTAATGAGGAGATATAACATAAACATAAACCAGAAACATGGCTCCCATTTCTGGCTTCTAGGAGAATACCTAAAACTCTTGCAATTTCCTAAATGAATTTGGTCTAAGTAGCATTTTACCCATAGCTCCTAAA
>RJWT010028740.1:0-15114 GCA_004365215.1 Cuniculus paca | reverse complement strand
CAGATGAGATTAAAAAAAAAAATCAACAAAGTGCTTGGCAGGCTCACAGAAGATATAACTAAACACATAATTCATTAACAAATAAAATGATCACAAGCTCACAGATGACACTAATAAAAATATAAATGAGTTAAACAAAATGATACAAAATATGAATGACCATTTTGGCAAAGAATTAGATGACACAAATAAGACCAATCTCAAATGAGTTACACTAAGTAAAAAATCAGAAGACAGCACAAATAGCCATGTGAAGAAATAAAAGCAGAAAACTTTTCAAACATAGGGAAAAAATTAACCACAAATATAGACTCACAAATTGCCATGATCCAAACAGAAACTCTCCATGACACATCATAGTTAAAATCCCAGAATTCCAACACAGGAACACAATCCTAAAAGATTAATCTTATAGGTTCATCTGAAGGAGAATCTAAAAGAAATTCTAATAGGTTTACCATTGTAAGTAAACAGCATACTTCATGGCGCAAACCTTAAAGTAAAGGAGAGCTTGAAGTAAAGAGGTTCAAGCCCTAAAAGAAAACAACTTCTAACTCAGGCTTATATAACCTTCAAAACTATCTTTTACACTTGATTGAGAAATACAGCATTTCCGTGATAAAGGATGCCTCAAGAAATTCATGGCCACCAAACCAACACTACAAAAATTCTCAAGGATAGCCTAGAAAGAGACAGCGAGACAAGAAATTCCAAAGTGAAGTTAGTGAGTAGTTAACAGAGTAAGTAGTTAATAGAAGGGAAAAAAACAGAAATCAGCAACTGGAAAGTAATTCAATGACAGGAATAACCCAATATCTTTCAGTAATAACTCTCAATGTAAATGTTCTTAATCCCCCAATCAAAAGACCCAAGTTGGCAGAATGGATCAAGAAAAAGTAATGTAGTTATATCCTGTATATAAGAAACATATTTAATACAAACAAAAACTCACAAATTAAAAATCAAAGGATGGCAAACAGTATTTCATGCAATGGGAACCCAGAAAAAGCAGGAGTAGCTATTCTAATTTCAGACAAAGTAGGCTTCAAGCCAAAACTGATCAAAAGAAGCAAAGAAAGTCACTATATATTGGTTAAGGGATTAATCCAACAGAAAGTAATGACAATTATAAACATGTAAATGCCAAACACAGGCATGGTCAACTTCATAAAACAAACACTTTTGAACATTAAAAAATCAGATAAAAACAATTACGATGGGGGACTTCAATACCCCATTGTCACAAATAGATATTTCAGCTATACAAAAATAAAATCTACAGAGAAATATTAAAGTTGAACCAAACCTTCAAACAAAGGGACTTAATACATTTTTCAACCCAACAACAGAATACATATTCTTCTCAGTAGCACATGGAAAATACTGTAAGCCACGTGATACCCAAAATACTGTAAGCCATGTGATACCTCATAAAACATGTTTAAGTAAATGCAAGAGAATAGAAATTATCCCATGCATAATTACCTCAGAGTGTAATGAAACCTAAAACCAATAGCCAAAAATGCCAAATAACAATACAAACACATAAAAACTAAACAATACCCTGTTGAACATAAGCAATCATGCAGTTCCTAGAATCAAACAATAATGCTATTACAACATACCAGAACCAAAGGGACTCAATGAAAGAAGTCCTAGCAAGAAAGATTACAGCTATGAATGCCCCATCTGAAAAATACAGTGAGTACATAAAAATAACCTAATAATGCACCTCAAGGTCCTAGAAAAACAAGAACATACTAATACAAAGTTTTTACAAGGAACAAAATTATAAAAATTAGAGGAGATATTAATGAAATTGAGACTAAAATAACAACTCAAAGAATCAATGAAACAAAAACTAGTTCTTTGAAAGAATAAACAAAATAGACAAATCCATAGTCAAAGGAGAGAAAAGATCCAAATCAATGCAATTAAAAATGAAAACAGTGAAATCATAATGGAAACTGCTGAAATAAAAAAGATAACTAACAACTAGTTTGCCAACATGCATACCAATAAGTTGGAGAACTCAGAAAAAAATGGATAGAATCCTAATAACATATGAATTGCCAAGAATGAACCAAGAAGATATAAAAATCCTGACCAATCCATTAACAAGCAATAAAATTGAATAAGTAATAAAAATAAAGTTGCAACTAGTAAGAGCTCAGGTCTCAAAGACATCACTGCCAAATTCTCCAAGAACACTGGGAAGATCTAATAACAATAACTCTTTTTCTTTTCTTTTTTTTACTTTTTCTTATTTCTTTTATTTTTTCTCATCTCTCTCTCTCTCTCTCTTTCTCTCTCTCTCTTTCTCTCTCTCTCTCTCTCTCTCTCTGTCTCTCTCTCTCTTTTTCTAAATGGTTCAGAACTCCAGGCACAAAAACTAATCCTATCCCCTAAAGCCAGAAACCAACTTCAGATAATCCCTTGCTTAGTCCTTCATTCTTTCTTTGCTGCCCTCTTCTCTAGTTTCCCAAAGCTTGTGTGACCATCCTTTCCCCTCCAGTCTTCAACTTTCTTTTCAGTTATCTTTGTTTTATCCACTATCCTTCTTAAATTTCCCTGTCACAGTGTAAAACCACTCTACCAAGGGGAAACACTTTGCATGAAAGCTTCCAATTTAGGATTGGATCTGTTATGTAACTGTAGGTTTTGCTCTTATGGTTTAGATACAAAATTAATAGTTACCACAATTTTGTCAGTTTCTAAACTGTGCTTGAAGATATTGTTATTGCTAATTATTGTACCTTAGCTAGGACATCATATCTGTTGTAATCAGTTGCTCTTCCTTGCATAACGATACTGAGAAGCTCTGGGATCATAACCTCACTACAGTTCAGCAAAAAAGGACTGCAGACTGAGTCAAATAGATACCAACATCTCACTTTTAATTAACTAAGAAGCTAGGATCTTGGAACAGACACAAACCAAGAACCTCCTACACACAGATGATATCCCTGAACAACAAGAATTTTCCTAGAAAGAGATTGATAATAGTGATATAGCTACCAACTACAAAAACTTATAGGAATAAACACAGAAAACAAAGTAAAAAATTTTGAAATAGAAAATGACAAGATGCAGAAGGAAAATGCAATCTCCCTCAAGCCCACCCAGACAAGTCCAGGAGACTATGAGATATAGGAAAATAGAAGGCACAGACCTGAAATTTCTGAAGTGATAGCAACTGAAGTAAAGAAAGAAATCCATGAGGCTACAGAGGAAATCAGATCAGAAAATATCTTTTGAGTAAAAAAAAGAAATGATAACAATCATAAAAGAAATGATCAGCAACCCTAGAGTAGAGATAGATTAAAAAAACAGCTGATGACAGGAAAAGGAGGAAAGTCATTAATGATCAATATAAGAAACAAACAGAATGCATGAAACAGATTAAAACAGATATTCAGGAAATTAAAAATTCCATTGAAAGTTGGCAAAATCATTTGATGAAACTGAAGACAAACTTTCAGACTTTGAAGGCACAATCATGGCTAGTGATAATGAAAAGAAAGATCTTTTGAAAATAACAAAAGATCAAGAAATAATTCAACAGCTACAAGATGACATAAAGAAAATATTATAAAAATAATTGGTGTCAATGAAAAAGTAAGAATCAACACAAATGGCATAAAAAAAAACTATTTGCAGAAGTAATAGCAGAAAACTTTCCACGCATGAGAAAATAGTCTGACACACAGATAATTGAACCATATAGAATTCCAGTTATCCATTACCAAAATATATCTACACCCACATATATAATAATAAAGACACCAGAAATTCAGCACAAGACAAAACTAAAAGCTATTAGAGAAAACAAACAGATCTCCTATCAAGGAAAAAAAAATTAGAATCATGACTGACATCTCAACACAAAGCCTCAAGTCAAGAAGAGCTTGGAGTGAACTATTTCAATCCCTAAAAGAAAACAATTTCCAATCCAGTTCTATGTACCTTGCAAAATTATCTTTCAAAATTAATAGAGAAATAAGATACTTCCATGACAAAGAATAATTGAAGAAATTCATGACCATCAAAGTGACACAGCGGAGGGTACTAAAAGATATTCTAGACAAAGATAAAAATGAACACAATTCAAAAAACAACAACAGAAAGAAACTGCCAAGCAAGGCAAGCAATAAAGTGGAAGACAAAAGAAGGTAACCAACATCAGGAAGATCATATGACAAAGATGAGCCAATACATATCAGTTATAATCATCAGTGTAAATGGCCTTGACTCACCAATCAAACAAACAGACTGGCAGAATGTATCAACAAACAAGATGCAACAATATGCTGTATAGAAGAAGCACATTTAACTCAAAAAGAAATTCATAGACTGAGAGTCAAAGGATGAAAAATAATACACCATGCAACAGGAACCCAAAAAAAAGCAGGGGTAGCTATTCTGTTTGCAGACAATGTGAACTTCAAATCAAGAATGATCAAAAAAGATAAAGAAGGTCACTAAACACTGGTTATGGGCAAACTTTAAGAAGAAGAGATAATAATCATAAACATGTATGCACTAAGTATGAGAGCACCCAACTATATAAGACAAATATTAATAGACATGAAAAATCAAATAAGCAATAACACAGTTGTAATATCCCATTATCACAAAGAGATTAATCAACTAGACAAAAAGTCAGTGAAGAAATATCAGAACTGAAACAAACCTGTGAACAAGTAGACTTAGATATTTACAGAGTGTTCCACCCAACAAAATCAGAATATACACTCTTCTCAGCTACACACAGGACATTCTGTAAAATAGACTATATACTAGCCCACAGAACATGCTTAAGTAAAAGCAAATGGACTGAAATTATTCCATGCATGTTATCTGACCAGAGTGCAATAAAATTGAAAATTAATGGCAAAAAACCTGCAAAAACTCCATAAAAACAGGTACATTAAATAACAACCTCCTGAACAACCAATGGGTCACAAATGAAATTAAGGAAGAAATTAAACACTATCTACAATTAAATGAAAATGCAGATACAACATACTGGAACCTGTGGGACGCAATGAAAGCAGTCTTGAGAGGGACATTTATAGCAGTGAATTGTCACAGCAGGCAAATAGAATGAGCACAAACAAAAAACCTAATATTGCACCTCAAACTTGAAAAGCGAGTGAGGCCCAAAGGCCATACAGGGGAGGAAACTGTAAACATCAGAGCAGAAATTAACACAGTTGAGACTAAGAAAACAATAGAAACAATTAATGAATCTAAGAGTTGGTTCTTTGGAAGAATAAATTTGATAAACTCTTAGCCAACCTTATCAAAAAAAAGAAAGAAAAACTTAAATTCATGCATTGAGGAATGATTTTATGGTTGATACATTGTGTCCACTTGAGAAGTTTAGAAGTTTAACTGAGAGACTCAGCAGGGAGCCAGGGTTCTTACTTTGTAAATATCCTCATCCTGTGCAAAGGAGGGCAAGGACATTTTGTGAGTGTTACACCCACCCTGAAGGGGGAAGTGGCTTGTGTACAATATAAGGATAAAGAAGAGGCTTGTTTTCTCCCTTTTGCTCTGGCTGCTGACTTGAAGTGTTACCCCAGTGCCATGCCACTCTGCCTTGGAGCCAGCTGATGATGGACTGAAACCACCAAAAACTGTAAGCTAAATAAACCTTTCCTTGCTTCACTTTGGTGTCAGGTGTTTGTGTCAGCAATGAAGAAAAAGTTACCAAAACAAATGAAAAGGATGAAACACTACAGACCCTATAGAAATTCAAATCATCAATAACTAATGCAAAAATCTTTACTCTCATAGGATGGAAAATGCAAAAGAAATGTACAGATTCCTAGAAACATATGAATTATACAAGTTGAGTCAAGAAGATATAAAAATTCTGACTAAGCCAGTATCAGTTAATGAAATGGAAAATGTAATTAAAAACTTACCAACAAAGAAAAGCTCAGGTCTTGAGGGATTCACTGCTGAATTCTACAAGACATTTAGAGAAGACTTAGTGCCAATATTTCTCAAACTCTTTAATGAAATTGAAAGAAAACAATACTGCCTAACTCATTCCTGGAGGCAAATATTACTCTGATATCAAAGACATAGAAAGACTCAACCAAAAAAGAGAACTAAGGGCAATCTCCCTAATGAAAATAGATGCAAAAATCCTCGATAATGTACCAGCAAACAGAATGCAGCAAATCTTCAAGAAGATCATACATCATGACCAAATGAAATTCATCCCAGGAATGCAAAGACGATTCAATATACACAAATCAATAAATGCAATATAGCACATCAACAGATCCAAAGACGAGAATGGCATGATCATCTCAATAAATGCAGAAAAAAACTTTTTATAATATCCAGCACTCATTCATGATAAAAACCCTACAGAAAATCAGAATAAGATGGTTTTTACTTTAATCAGATAAAAGTCATCTATAACGAACCAATAGCCAACATCATACTAAATGGACAAAAAAAGCTTTCACTGTAAATCAGCTTTCACTGAAGGCTTTCACTGTAAATCAACAAGAAAAGGATGTCCACTGTCACCACTCCTATTCAAAATAGCATTTCTGTACACAAACAACTAACTCACTGACAGAAATATTAGGGTAATCACACTCTTCACAATAGCATCCAAAAGATGAAATACTTAGGATCAATCTAACAAAGGAAGTAAAGGATCTATATGTTCAAAGTTACAGTACTCTGAAGAAGTAGATTGAAGAAGATAAGAGAAAATGGAAAGATATTCCTTGCTCATGGGTAGGAAGAACAAACATTGTGAAAATGGCCATACTCCCAAAATTGTTACACAGCTTTAATACAATCCAAATCAAAATACCATTAACATACATCACAGAACTAGAGAAAACATTCCTAAAATTCATCTGGAACCAGAAGAGACCTAGAATAGCACAGGCAATCCTGGGCAACAAAGGCAAGGCAGGCAGCATCACAATCCCCACCTTGAAATTATATGACAAAGCTACTGTTAAAAAATCAGCATGGTACTGGCCAAAAAACAGACCTAAGGATCAGTGGAACACAAAAGAAGATGCAGAGACAACTACAAACATGTTCAACTACCATGTCTTTGACAAAGGGGCCAAACACATTCACTGGAAAGATAGCCTCTTTAATAAATGGTGCTGGAAAAACTGGCTGTACACATGCCAAAGACTAAAACTAGACCCCATGTCTAATACCATATACTAAGCTAATGTCAAAATGGATCAAAAATCTAAATATTAAAACAGAAACACTAAATTTACTGGAAGAGAAAGTAGGTAGAAAATTTGAAGACATAGGTATAGGCAGAGACTTCATGAACAAAACAAGATTTCATAGGAAATACTGCAAAGAAGCAACTTATTAAAAAGCTTTTGCACATCGAAAGAAATCAAAAGACAACCAACAGAGTGGGAACAAATTTTAGCCAATTGTCCCTCAAACAAAGGACTTATGTCTAGAATGTATTAAGAATTTTAAAACTCAGACCCCCCCAAATTCAAAGGCTCAATCTAAAAATGGGCATCTGAGATGAATTATACTTCTCAGATGAAGAAATATAAATGGCAAATAAATATATAGAAAAAAATGCTCAGCATCATTGAACATTTAAGAAATGCAAATTAAAACAATGCTGAGTTTCCACCTTACTCCAGAAAGAATGGTTATCATCAAGAAATCAACCAATAACTAATGCTGGCAGGGGTGTGGGGGAAAAGGAAATCTTTTCCACTGTTGGTGGGAGTGCAGACTGGTGCAACAACTATGGAAATTAGTGTGGAGATATCTCAAAAAGCTAGGGTTATAGGTCCCATGTGACCCAGCTATCCCCCTTCTGGGTGTCTTCCCAGAAGAATCAATAACATCATACACAGAGATACATGTTTACCCCTGTTTATACAATTTGTAATAGCTAGATCTTTGAAACAACCCAAATGCCTGACAACCAAGGAATGGATTAAAAAGATGTGATATTTTTATATAATGGAATACTTTTTTAAAGTATTTTTTAAAATTAGTTTAATTATTTTAATTTTACTTATTTTAATTAATGGAACACTTTTTTTAATTTTTTTTTATTTTGAAGAAATAAAACAAAAAAAAAAAAACCAGACTAGAGTCAATCAAAACAAAACAAGGAACATGATACAATACTTCAAAACAAGATAAAAACAAACCAACCATGGCTACCATGTTGCCGCTTGCTATCTTTATATTAACTTCCCATACTATCAGGCACAGTAAAATCAAACAAAACAGAACAGAATAAAACCAATTAAAACAAAACAATGAAAGCAATACAGGACTCCAAAACAATATGGTTGGAATACAAAGGTGGCTACCGTAATGCATCTTGTTATCTTCAAAATACCTGCTTGTACCTTCACACATAGTAAAATCAAATGAAATAAAATAGAATAAAGTCAATCAAAGGAAAACAAGAAAAGCAATACAGGGCTTTGAAGCAGGATAATAGGAAATCAATAATGGCTGCTATAATCCATTTTGTTATTTTTGAAATATCTGTCCATGTTATCAACTATAATAAAATCAAACATAACAAAACAGAATAAAACCAAGCTAAACAGAACACTGAAAACAATACAGGGTTTTAAAACAGGATCATAGATTAACAATGGCCACTGCCTTCCCCCTGTAGACATCTCCTTCCCTTTCACCTTCACAACCTCTATTGTGCATTTTGGATCCCAAAAATTTCTTTAATTTTTTGGACATGGAGAGTCAACACGATGTTCACCCACTTGATTCTGAACTGTTTCATCCATGAGCATGATCTCAGGTTGTATCCATTTACCTACAAGAGCCTTGAAGTTATTTTTCTTTATAGCTGAGTAGCTTTCCATTGTATAGAAATGCCACATCTTTTTTATCCATTCTGCAGCTGATGGACAAACTACCCTATTTTTTTTTCTGGCTCCCTGTCACATAGGGCATTGTTCTCTCTCCTTTGACTTTCAATCTATGAATTTCCTTTTGAATTAAATGTGTTTCTTGAATAACGCATATTGATGGATCTTGTCTTCTGATCCACTCTGCCTGTGTTTCTTTTGATTGGTAAATTGAGAACATCTACATTAATGGTTATGGCCAACATGCACTGGCTTGTCTCTGCCATGCTATTTTTCTGCTGTTGGCTGTCTACTTTTCCTCTCCATTCAATTATCTGCTCCGTTTGGTGTCCCCCTCTGCCATTGTTCCTGGAACCATGGTCTTTTTTATCTCTCTCTAAAACATCCTTCAGTATTCTTCATATGGTTGGTTTGGGAGTCATGAATTCCTTCAGTTGTTCTTTCTTATGGAAATATCTTGTTTCTCCATTAATTTTGAAAGATAGTTTTGCAGGGTACATCAATCTGGGTTGGAAGTTGTTTCCTTTCAGGACTTGAAATACTTCACTCCAAGCTCTTCTTGACTTGATGGTTTGTGTTGAGAAATCTATTGTGATTCTGATGGGTTTTCATTTATAAGTGATCTGTTTCTTCTCTCTAACAGCTTTTAATATTCTGTTCTTGTATTGAATTTCTGGAATCTTGATTATTTTATGTCTGGGTGTAGATTTATTTTGGTTATGGCTAGCTGGAGTTCTATATGCCTCACTTATCTGAATATCACGTCCTTTTCCAATGTTTGGGAAGTTTTCTGCTATTACTTCTGTAAATAGAATTTTAATGTCATTTGTGTTGACCCCTGCTTCTTGTTGATACCTATCACTCTTAAATTATTTCGCTTCACATCATCTTGCAGCTGTTGAATTGTTATTTCCTGACTCCTTGTTATTTTTAAGAGGCCTTTCCTTTCCCAATCACAAGCTGCACACCTGTCTACAAGGTCTGAAAGTCTATCTTCAGTTTCTTTCAAGTGGTTTGCCAGCTTTCAATGGAGGTTTTAATTTCCTGGCTATCTCTTTGAATCTGCTTCATGCATTCAAAATCTCTCTTATATTGTTCATTCATGGTTTCCCTCATTTTCCTATGCTCCTCTAATTTTTTATCTGTGTCTTCTTTAGAGAGGCTTAGCAATTCTTTTATTATGTTTTTCATTTCTTCTTTTACCTGAGATAGTATTTCTGTTCTAACTTCTTTTATAGCCTCATGGAGTTGTCTCTTTACTTCAGTTGTCATCACTACAGAAACTTCAGTTGTACGACTCCCGATCTCTTCCATGTTTTCATCTCCTAGACATGCTCTTCTTGGGTTGGAGTCCAGGAACTGTCTTTAGCTTCTTCATCTTGACATTTTCCTGGGCTCTTCCATACAAATGGGTAGTGGGGTCCCAGGCATTTCCCATGTTGGCTACAATTTCTCTGGAGTGTGACTGTTTGGTTCTTCTGGCTAGTGATGGCCACAAGTATCCAATGATGGCCACTGGGTGCTCTGGTGCAGGGCCTGCTTCTGTTTTTTCCAAACCCTTGCTGGTTATCTGGGGTGGAAGTGTCCTGAGGGCTCCTGGAGGGTGTGTGGAAGTAGGGCCTGCCTCTGCCTTCCCTCTGATCTGGTTACTGGTGAGCCATGTCTCCCTTTTTCTGCTGGAATGCACGCAGGAGCAGGGCCTTCCTCTGCCTCCCCTCTGAGCAGGTTTCTGGTGAGCAGTGTCTCCCTTTGTCTGTATATAATGGAATACTACTCAGCTGTAAAGAAGTTTGAACTTGAGACTTTCATAGGTAAATAGATGCAACTGAAGACCATACTCATAAGTGAAATAAATCAGACTCACATGTGTAAGCATTGTATTGTCTCCCTGGTGTTAGTAATTGAAAGTATAAATAAGGTTAAAATGTACAATATTGTGAAATGGGAAGAAATTGTTTAAAAGAAAAAAGGATCTCAGATGTGGGAAAGGGAAAAGGAATGAAGGGAAAAGGGAGAAAAATTGGAAGTCGGTTACACTATTAATGTCTCTTAGTTCATAGAAGGGGAAGGTTTGTGCTAATACCAATTGGAGGATTTTTATGCTCATATCCTATCCTCTATGTAACTACTTTAAAGATAACAATATGCAACATATTATCTATTATGATTCTCCTATTACCTTGTTATAAAATTTTGTTTTACCTTTTTTCCTACAAAATACAAAAAAAAATCCAGCATCCATTCAGAATAAAAATCCTATATAGGTACAGAATGACCTTATCTCTATGTGATAAAATCCATTTATGACAAATCAATGACCAACATCATATTATATGGGGAGAAGTTAAATGCTTACCTTCTAAACCAGGAAGAGATAGGAATGTCTGCTATCACCTTCCTGTTCAATATAGTTCTTAAAATATTAGCCAGAAAAATTCAGCAAGAGAAAAAAATAAAAGGTGTATGTATAAAAAAAGTGAGAACTCAAATTATCATTACTTACAGGTAACATAATCCTCTACATACAAGACCCAAAAAATTCCACCAAGAGTCCTAAAATTAATAACCAACTCAGGAGTGTCGCAGGATACCAAATCAATGCACAAAAATTAATAGTAAACTCACCAAAAAATTATGGAAACAGTACCATTCACAATGGCATCAAGAAAAATTGCATACTTAGGAATGAATCTAACCAAGGAAGTAAAATACCTTTACAAGGAACACTACAATACTCTAAAAAAGGAGATGGAAGAGGACATCAGGAAATAGATCTCTTCTGACCTTGGATAAGCAGGACCAATACAGTCAAAATGGCCACACTTCTAAAACTAACATACAGACTGAAAGCAAGCCCAATCAATGTATTCCTCACAGAACTAGAGAAAACAATACTAAAATCCATATGGAGCCAGAATAGAAAAGCAATTCTGGGCAACAGGAGCAAAGCAGGAGCCATCTACAATGCATAAAAAACTCAAAAAAATTAGATACTCCTTTAATAAAAGACTCAATAAAAAATGGGCAACTGAAATGAATAGACACACTTCTCAGATAAAAAAGCACATATGGCTAATAAATATATGAAAAAATGTTCAACATTTTTACCCATCAGAGAAATGCCAATTAAAAACACACTGAGATTTAATCATTAAGAAATCAAGTAATAATGAACACTGGTAAGGCTACAGGGAAAAAGGAACCTTTCTAGTGTTGGTGGGAATGTAAACTAGTACAACCATTATAGAGATCAATATGGACACTCCTTAGAAAACTTAGACTAAGCCGGACGTGGTGGCTCACGGCTATAATCACAGCACTCGGGAGGCTGAGACAGGTGGATCGTTGTGAGTTCGAGACCAGCCTGGGCTACAAAGTGAGCTCAAGGCCAGCCTGAACGGCATAGTGAAACCCTGTCTCAAAAACAGGGCTGGGGATCTAGCTTAGCGGTCTAAGCACCTGCCGGGCAAGTGCAAGGTCGTGAGTTCAATTCCCAGTGCCGCAAAAAAAAAAAAAAAAAACACCAAAACTAGAAATTCCATTCAACTCAAACTATTCCCCTTCTAGATATCTTCTTAAAAGTTGAAGGCATCATATTACAGTGAAATATACATACCATGTTTATAGCAGTACAATTTATAATAGCTACATCTTGAAAGCAGCCTACATGTTCATCAACAGATGAACGGATTAAGAAAATGTGCTATTTATATGCAATGCAGTACTACTCTTCCACAAAGAAGGATAAATTTGACTCATTTGTAGGAAAATGGATGCACTTGGGACCATAATATTAATTGAAATAAATCATACACATAAGCTTAAATATTGTATGATTTCTCTTATATGAGAAACTTAAAATAAAAGTAAGTAATAAAATAAAAGCTATAGTAATAGAAAATAAAGAGATAGACCTTTTGCAAATGGGAAAGGGACCAAGAGTTGGAGAGGGAGAAAGGAGAGAAGGAAGGGGAGATTTTAAAAAAAGAATTAAGCAGAATTATATACACACACCAACTTCTTATGAAGAATATGATCATTATGTACTACAAATGTGTACTAATAAAACAAATGAAAGCAAAAATCACAATGAGAACTGATGAGAGAAGAAACTTGTACTTTCCCATAACAATCATTGCAAGAGTAATTCAGGCTCAGTGTCTCTCTTCCCTGCTACCTTCTAATATTCCATAGACAGAGAAAGTTGAGAAATGTGGCTGCCTGTATTCACAACACCTATCACAGCTCAGAAATCAGTAAGTATATGATGATAAAGTTAATGAACTTAAGTGCATGGATAAGAGTAAGATCATGGGTGAACTTGGATGTCTGACCAAGAGTCTTGGTTTTACTGTCTAAGTGCTGAAACATTAGAGTAGTTAGGCAATCATAGCTGATAGGTTTTGCATAGATCAACCTATAGAAACTTGGCTATGGATCTTATGGGACAAGGCTGGGAGTAGATAATTCATTTGGGAAGTTATTGCTATTTCACAGTGAAGATGAAACCCTGGGTTGGCTGCATGGTAGCAGTTGAAATATACGTGTTGAAACTAAAACTTGTAGATGTAGGAGACAAAAGACAAGAGTGCCGTGACTAGTTCCTAAGTCCTTGCTGT
The DNA here is from genome assembly GCA_004365215.1 of Cuniculus paca. Lineage (NCBI taxonomy): Eukaryota > Metazoa > Chordata > Mammalia > Rodentia > Cuniculidae > Cuniculus > Cuniculus paca. The sequence continues at coordinate 1,610 of RJWT010028740.1, read as the reverse complement.
GAGAGTTTGATGATGCTGTCACACAGATGAGAAATGTGTGTGAAATGGTAGCTTTAGAAAGCAGGGGACGATGAGTTCAGGATACATAGAATCAAGATTAGTTTAACATTCTAAATAGAAACATGTAGTAGGCAGTGGTATGTCCAAGATGGGCACTTTGGTAGAGATCTGGGTTTAAGAAATACATGTTTAACTGCTCTGGATTGGTGTGTGGTACATATAAGAACTGATAAACAGTAGACATTTTTGTTTTTGTTGTCTGCTAACCATGTAAAAGTCTTCAACAATTTTTGACTTTTGTTGAAACTTATGTAAGAATACAATTTGATAAATACTGTATATGAATATATATTTATATGTGTATGTGTATATATATTTGATTATAAAAACAGAAATAAATTTGACCCATGTATTCTTTAATATGATAGAGAATAATAGAAAACATTAAAATTGATCTAAAGAATAATTTATTATCTCAAAAGATAGGACATTCAAAAGCAAGATGGTATCCAAGACTGGTTAATTTAGTGACAGAACAATATCAAGAGCCTGGGTTCTTCTCTGTAGCTTTAATCTGCCCTCATGGTTACAGCTGGCTGCAGCATTTCCAGATCTTGTATCCAGATGCTACAAAATCTAAAAAATGGAAAAAGCCACCTTTTTATGCTTTTTTCTTAGATCTGAGGAAACCTTCCCCAGCAGCCTCCACTAGAATTCCAGTAGTAATTCCTTGGTCACACTATGTGCATGTCTTTCCCTAAAGGGATTACTGGCAAAACGAAGGGGGCTATTTTTGTTCAAACAATACTAATAATTTATTTCCCAGGAGATGAAGATGAAGCCAGCATTCCGAGTGCACATGGCTAGTTAAAAAACAGAGGTTAAAACTGAGGTCTATAAAAATGAGGAACAGGTATAAGTGATGCCAGAACATGAATGAAAAACAAGTAAGGGGAAAACCCCCTGGAAATATCAACTTTGGGAAATTAAAAAGAAGCCAGGGAAGGGTACCAAGCAGTAGTTCAAAGAACAAGAGGAGAACTTGGAAAAAAACTTAAGAACAGTCTAGGTGCATCTTTAAAAAGTGAGAGAAACTGAATAGAAATTTTACCACTGTTTATTCACAGATATTTTAAAAAGAGGGTGACCTTATGTAAATTGGTACCTGTTTACAGTGACTACCAAAAACCAGATATGTCCATTTTGATGAAATTTTATAAGTCTAATGAGAATACACTTAATATTTAATTAGATTAATTTTAACTATATGATTTTGCAGATTAAGAAATCTAACTAGGGATCCTGACTCTTTGCAAACTCTTAGTAGCAAAAGCTAACCTTCCAGGCATTCATAACTTTGTGCTAGTAGATAAATATACTTGCTTAATTGCATGTCCATCAAGCAACCTCTGACCATTGACCTAGTTTCCCATGACATGGATGAAATTCTCTATCATCTTCCTACCAACCCCATGTACATGCTTAAAATGAACTCATTTTAAAACTTCTGCTATCAAAGTGTCCCAACCTGATTGCACAAAAACCTCCCTGCTTCCTTGTTCATATGAAAAATCCCTGTTTCCTGGGACTCAGCCTCAACATTCTCTCTG
>RJWT010028739.1:0-15145 GCA_004365215.1 Cuniculus paca | reverse complement strand
TATGGATACCATCGAAACGTTCCAAGATTGTTTGTGCTAAGACATTCCCCATGGCTCTTCTGGCTCCTTTTCAAGTGAGGTGCCCACTATCTAACTCCATCATCCTAAATACTCAATGTTCTCAAATTACCAATCTCTAATTTACCTACTCATATCTTACTGCCTTATGGCCATTGAGCTCAGTCAAAGCTCAGGAGGAAGACAAATTGATTTAAAACACTCAAAACTATAAAGGTCTAATGGGATTCTTCCAAAAGTTTCACTGATTTCAAACAGTATGATTGCTCACCTAAAGTTACCACCTACTTTATAAAATTGCAGAAAGAGTAGCAAAAAGGAGGACATTCTTCTATTCCTTCTGGAGAAAAATATTTCCATATAATTGGAAGGCAATTTTCATCTCATAGTAGGTAAGCCTTTGCAAGGAAGCCATCCCGCCAAAAGGAGTTCCACTTCTCAGAGTTCCTATGCTTTCCCTGACTCTTCACCTTTTAAAGCTGCACATTTTTGTGTTTGTTAAATAACAGTTACTGAAGTTGCAATAGTCATGTTTCTGGCAGTTGGAGCTTTTTGTTTGCTTTTGGGGTCAGAATATAGAAAATGGGAAATGAGGCATGAAAAAGAGGTTATCTATTATATAGGTTATTTTTATCTAAGAGAATTTTGTTTTTTTCTTTTGAAAAGAGGAGAGGTACATCTATCCTAGTAATTCAGCTCAAGAGAAAATAAAGTTAGAAATTGTTGGGTTGAAAAGTTTACTCCGTGAAATGGGTATCAGGGGATATATCTTTTTGTATTATTCGTAAAAAAATGTACTTCATACACACAAAAATGTGAATGGAATCAAATGACACTTGTAAAGTGTATGAGCTATTGGGAAATGTTTGCTAGAAGAATATAAAGTAGCATTTTTTAAATGTGCAGTTCAAGAACATATTGTGTTTTAGTAATTCTGTGTTATTTAGAAGGTCCCCAACTGAAAAAAGTATAAATTTGCACCAGCTGCATTTCAGGTGAGTTACAACTGGCCTTCAGCTTGACCCTTGCTTGCTCTCTTTTGTACTCTTCTTCTTTGGTTCTTAACTGTTGTTGATTTTTAGTGCTCAGTAATCTGAACAATTCTCAAACAATAATTTTTTTTTTTTGCTTTTTGGGGGCGGTTGGGTAATGAACCCAGGGCATCACATACACTAAGAACACACTGAATCCCTGAGCTGCATCTACAACCAGTCCCTCATGACAATTTAAGCACCCTTAATGCCTCTGGATGCTTCAGTCTCCATGACATGCTGGTGATTTCACATAACTGTACATCACAAAATGTCTCTCCTGCTTCACATGTATAGTGAAAAGCCATCAGAATGTGTCTCATACTATTTCTGGTTCAACCAATACAAACTCCTGTCTTCCTCATTAGACCATGTGCTTCTTACATTTTCTAGTTTGTTGAATTTAACCTCCATCTATTTCCTGCTAATGGAACTAGACATAGGAACTGCCTTACTGTCCTTCTCTCCTCTACCAACATCAAAGCTTGTCAGGTTTGAGCCTCCAGTTCAAAGTGTTAGCTTTATACCACCTTCCAATCTACTTAATAGCATTTGGAAGAGTAGTTCTCAACTAGCTGCACATTAGAAATCATCTGGAGAGATTTTTCAAAATATAATGCCTGAGCACCAATCTGAAAAAGGCTGATTTAATTAGTCTGAGGCAGGCTCAATCATAGGGAGTGCTTAAACAATTTCACAGGTGATTACAATGAGCAGAGACCCAGGGCTTTAGAAGTTACCCCTTCCCTCAGGACTTTTCACATTTTGGTCCATAACATTTGTGCAGCTGAACCTCTGGTCCCTACTTCCTTCTACCTTTGCCATGGACACTCTGAGTGGCAGAATATCAGATTGTTTAAACTATCCATGCTTTCCCTCTCTTCCCTTAATGCTTCTATATATTCTTTTTTCTTTGACTATATTATTTTTCCTTTATTTTTTTCTTGGGATCATTTATATTGGACATTTTCCTTAATAACAAGATGCCTTTCCTGACAGATCTCAACCAAACCAAGGAAAAAATACTCCTCTTTATAGCAATATTGGCCTCTTATTTGGGGGCATTTGTCACCTGCATTATTTATAGGAGTTTATATTACTGATTCAGACTCTGTATAGAAACTAAATCTTTTAAGTTTGTTTTTCTTATCTGCTCCTGGCACAGTGGCTTCTTTATATGTGTTTTTCAAATATTGTGTATTTACAGAAGCATGTAAAGTTGAACCTTATTCTTAAAGTTAATTTCATTTAGAAATAAAGGCGTTTGTATCACATCAATACATTTACAGTATTTTCACCCATTTTCAAACTCAACTGAGTAGACTTCAGTTCATACTCAGTGCATTCAACACCCCATGATACAAAATCTAAGTGATATTCAAAGATATTTTATAACGAAACTTGAGAGTTTTCTAATTCCACTAGTATTATTAAAATAATTTTACTGAGAAATGTTTTATGAACAACTTTCATGAAGTATGGTTTACCAGTATACTGGGAACAAAAAGGTAATTTTTTTCATCCTTTGGATTTATCTTAAACCACACCTGCCTATGTATGAGGTGGAGAAGATGATGGTAGACAACACAAGCACTGTATAACCTGGAAATAAAACATAACTTTGTCTTGACACATATGTCCCTCAGATGAGCAAGGATGCCATTTCCAGCACTTTGCCCATTTCTACTTCTGGGTAACCAGATTCCAGAGTGTTGACTGTAGAAGTTTAGTTCAGTTTTACTTTCAGAAAGTCTAAGTCATATAATGATTTGATCATAGAATTTTAATGCCTTAGGATGACAAATTATGGTGCTACAGAAAGAGTATCAAACTAAGAGCAGCCTACCATTTGCTAAGGATAGTAAGAGTCAGACATTGTCATAGGCACCATAAGGAATATTGCAACCTCTGTGGCACTACTGATTATGGCAGAAACAACCAGCTGTCCACTAAATGTTTGTCCAAAGAGGGGGACTATACTGCCAGTCCCTGTGCATTCAGATGCATTCCCAAGGGAGTGTAATGAGGTACAATCCTTCAAATTTTGATTCATAATAACTTTTCACATAACTTTTCCTACTGTATCTCTCCCTTTATCAACTAGAAGTGATAAAGATTTTAAGATGAGTGTCTCAAGATGATATCAGCCACTGCGTAGACAAGAGCTATGCAGTTATTTGCTCAAACACTCAATACTCTTACATAAGTGAGAAATAATCTACCATGGTAAGCATTGACACTGTGGGATTTATTTCTTGTTGCAGACAGCATTATTTTACTACTTGGTGAAATATTGTTATCCTAATTTTATGACTGGAAATTTGAGATTCAGAAAGTAACATTAAGAGACATAATATTTCAAATATAATTTGAACAACTATTGCTTTATTCTCTTAATTTTCATATGAGGGTAATTTTTTTTTAGTGTACATCAGCCAAACTCCAGTGGAAATCCAAATCAAACTCAAAACGTACTGCAGTGGACGTGAAAGTTGTGAGGTAGTGTGATATCCATTAACAAGTTCTCAGAAGACCACAGGACATAGGAAAGGTGAGAGCAACAATAGTTCTCAAGGACAGCCATGTTAGACTGTCACTGCAAGTGGTGATAACTTTGAGGCTGTAGCTCAAAAGCAAATTTATAAAGTTAAAAGTACCAAATTCTCTTGCTTTAGTATAAATAGAAAAAAATTATGACACCAGGAAAGAGAAAGGATAATGAATATTCACCAAATATTTAATATGAGGAAGACCTTGATTTGGGCTTTACATGTATGATATTTTAATTAAAACTCAAAAACAAACCTTACAGGAAACCTTCCATATTGGGAGACATGAATACCAAAGCTCATGGAGGCTAAGAGATTCATTCATGTTTCATGATTATAAAAGGAAGGATCTGGAATTTAATACAGATCTGACATGCTCATGTATCTCATGCTATGTGCTCAGTAAACATTTACACTGGGGATTGACTGCCTAAATGTAGGTACTATAACTATTTAAAGTAGTCCTGATCTTTCATGCAGACATCAGGGCCCCAAATTGCCATACCTTCTAAATTTTAGAAGACAAAAAAAAAAATCTAGCTTATTATTCAACATGCCCAAATGTTTAAATGTTGAAGACAGGGTATATGTAACTATCTGGCCATCAAACATTGTCTTGGTTACTCTTCTCTCGTTGCTGGGACAAAACACCTGACACCCAAAGTGAAGGTAGGAGAAGTTTATTTCTTACAGTTTTGGGGGTTTCAGTCCACACTTAGCTGGCTCCAAGGCAGGGTGGCATGGCTGAGGGGCAGCCATTCATGGAAGCAGCAATCAGCAAGCTTGAACTGCGCAAAAGAGGGAAAAACCTGCCTCCATTCCAACCTTACACTGTATGTGGCTCCATCCCTGGGTGGATGCAGAACTCACACTGCCAATCCCAGCACTAGACAATGAGTCAATCACAAACGCTAGATTCAGCCACTTCCATAACTATATGAGACTTGTGGGGGGCCATCTATATACAAACCATAACATTCCACCCCTGGCCCCCCAAACACTCATGTGCATCCCTTATACAAAAGACATTTAGTCCATCTCCAAGACTTGCCAAAGTCCTAACACTGAAAAGTCCAAGTCCCAAGTATCCTCCGAGATCTAAGGCAAACTCTTAGCTGCAAGCCCCTGTACAAATGAAAACAAAGTTAAACACTTCCAACATGCAATGGCACAGGACAGACATTACCATTCCAAAAGTTACAAACAGGGTAATACAAAACATTGGAACCAAAGTAAGTCCAAAATCCAGCAGGGCAAATGTTAAGTCCTGTAGCTGTCTGTCCAGCATCTGAAGCAATCTGTGGCAAACTGTGAGCTCCAAAGGGCTTCTATGGCTCCACCCCCATGGCACTTTTAGGGATTTTATTTCCCACAGTTTCTCTCTTAGGCCCACTCTGTTCAATCTTTGTAGCTTTCCTTAGATGATCCATGCTCCTGGTTTTTCCAAACTTCTGAGTTCTCCACTGTGCAGCTTCACACATTGCTCTCTCAGGGGCACACTGCCTGGCCTCCCAGACCCTCTGAAATCGGGGTGGAAGCCTTTTTAACCTCAGAATATGTGCCTTCTCCATGCACCTAAAACGAGTGCCACATGGATGCTGCCAAGGTCTGCTGCCAGTTGGAGCAGTAGCCAGGCTTTCCACTTTCTTGGCCGTAGAGGTCAAGTGCCTGGATTGCTGGGCACACAGAACCTGATTGCAAGGAACAGATTCTCTATGTCACCACCATTTTGGAACCTCATGTGGCCTCCGCCACCATTCTGGAACCTCATTTGGCCTCTGTCTCCATTCTGGAATGTGTGGCACTCTACAGCTTTCTTGCCAGGGCAAAGTCTTTCACTTTTGTATCTTTGAGGTTGCAAAGGATGGAGACCTGTTGCTTCCCAGGATGCCTCCAGGCCATCTTTTGTATTTCTTTGTTCCTTCTCAGCACTCAAAGTTTCAGCTCTATCTTTACAGTCCACAGTTTTACTGGAGCTTCCTTTCTGACCAACTCACAATGTTTTAAGTCATCCTGCTGGGCTCTTGGCTCTTGATTTCCAACATAAATCTGGCTAAAAGCTGCCAACAATAGCCATGCCACTGCCTCAACATTCGACTGCCTTGAAATTTCTTTTGCCAGATTAATCAGGCCACCGCCCTTAATCTCAGTCTCAGGCAGTCTCTGGACACTAGCAGAATGCAGACAAACTTTCTGCCAAGCCATAACACAAATCATGTGGAGTCCAACACCCAGTGCAGTCCTTCTTTCCAGCAGAAACCTCCCAACCCTGGTGTTTACCGGCAGACTCTTCATCAGCCTTCTGGTCTCCTAAGCTCTGACCAGAGCCTCCCCTACAGAACAGCTTCCAGCTCTGTGCATACAGGCGACATCTGCAAACCTTTCCAAACTCTTCCCAGAAGCCATTCCCAAAGGCTCTTGAACCACATGGTCAGGTACAGTCACAGCAATGACCCCACTCCACTGGTACCAAATTCTGTCTTGGTTACTTGTCTCTTGTTGTTGGGACAAAACATCTGATGCCCAAAGTGAAGGAAGGAGAGGTTTATTTCTTACAATTTTGGGGGTTTCAGTCCATACTCAGCTGGTTTCAAGATAGGGTGGCATGGTGGACTGGCAGCCGCTCATGGCAGCTGCAAGTGGCAAGCACCAACCACACAGAAGAGGGAAAAACCCACCTCTATTCTGACCTTACATTGTGTGTCGGCTCCACCCCTGGGCAAAACTCACACCACCAATCCCAGCACTGGACAACGAGTCAATTACAAGCGCTAGATTCAGCTGCTTCCATGACTACATGAGGCTTGTGGGGGGCCATCTATACACAAACCATAACACACATCTTTGGACTGGACTAGGTATGATGCTTGCCAGTTAGCAGCTTATGATTGTAATGATCATTCATGTCTTATTGGAATATTCAGCTGTAAAAAAGGTAACAGGAATTCCATGCAATACTTTGAGAACTCCAAATGTTAACTCTAAGTAAGACTCCATGCCCAGTGAAATGAAGGAAAGGAGATTTTTTGATAAGTCAAAAATGATGCAAATTCAACTCTACACTTATGAATGGGAGAAATGAGTAGCAACTCTATTTTCTGACTGACGAGTCTAACATACAGGCTAATTTTGGTATGAGTGCTTCTAGTTGCAACTTGGTGAACCTAGGTTTTTAAAACAAGTCATGACAACAATATATTATTTCAGAATTAGGCCTAGAGCAAAATCAGGGCTTCTGATTCATGCTCAGATGGATCTTATTTATCCTAAGTTATCCTTATTGGAAGGGAAGAAATTCCCCACAGAGAACCTGGAAAGAATTCCATCTAATTAGAATATGGATCGCCCACACACAGGCTGGGCAGGGCTCTCTATAACTGCCAAGATCAAGGCGAATTTCCCGACCCACGCTATTCCAGTTGTGCACTGAGCTGGGAAAGAGGCAGGGAACCTAGACTACGAAGCATGCAATCATCTGTGCTGTTCACCGCTCACTCTCCCTTTCTATTAAATTTGTCTCTAACTACATTTATTCAACACCTTAGAGTAGAGAACAGTCTCTCACTAGCCCAGACCATTTTGAGTAAGTATGCAAAAGAGTGACTGAAATTAATATTTGAACTTTCCTGATCATACTGGTCCATAGATTTAAATCTTTGAAAATATTCTGTGAAAATCAAAGTTTATCTAGATCTGAAAAATCTTTTAAAAGTTAATCACTACTGCCAAAGCTCCGAGTGTAAGTAATATATCTTGTGTCCAAGTTATTACTAATATAAGGTAGTCTGACTTTACAAGTTAAAATCTTTCCACAAAGTTGGTCACAAAGATTTTCTGTAAGCAAATCCAATTTCCTTTTGGACTTTGTTATAAAATTAGAGCTTTGTATATTCAAGGGGAAAACATCAGATGGAACTAAACACTTGTGGCAAGCAAAGAATTCAAATTATGGTCAGGGTCAAAGGGATTGCAAAAAATCATATTTCTTCCTCACAGAGAAAGACCGTGGTATTATTTTTCTCTATCAATCATCTATGTTATCTATCTATCTATCTATCTATCTATCTATCTTTCTAGCCATCTACCTAAGTATCTTCTTTGTATCATATATACTTCTTGAAGTGCAGAGACCTCTTCATGACAGTTGAATGAGCATGAAAGAGACTTAAGTCCCCAGCTCAGCTCCCTCAGGAGCTACTTAGGAATCCAGAATGAGTTTATGCCTCTAAACACAAAAGTACAGTTCAGAAGAAGGATCTCTGAGTTTCTTTCAAAGTCATTAAATCTCATTTCTAAGAAATTACTAAAATTTGCTATTTTCTGCCTGAATATTTTATAATGTTCAGTAGAATTAATAAATTATTACATTTTGCTTTATTTGTAATTTTTCTAATCTAAGGGCTGGGGATCTAGCTCAGCGGTCTAAGCACCTGCCCAGCAAGCGCAAGGTCGTGAGTTCAATCCCCGGTGCCGCAAAAAAAACAAAACAAAAAAAAAAGTAATTTTCTAATCTAGATTCCTTGACTTTTCCCCTCAGAAAAAGACAATTCTTGATTTTGCCAATATTTCATGAACTCCACAGATTTGTGGGCACTCACAGAGTGAATGATGAGATTGAATTTGCTGTAAATCTATTGGGAAGCTTCCAAATCACAGAGAAGTTATCTGGAACTGGTTTTCCTGAGTGAGAAACACACTCAACAGTGAAAGTCAGAAGAAATATTTAAATACTGCATGAATCTTCAAAATTTCATCATGATTTCCAAACCCTTGGGGATCCCAGAAGTAACTCATTATACAACTCACCCTAAAATTCCTTCAATTCATGTTATTGACTTGATTTTAATGATCAGTTTGAAAATATAATAAGCCTGATTAACTTTAAAGGGGATGCATATTTTTACTATAAAAATCATTTGGAGATTTAAAAATATCAAAAAATATAATTATCTAAATTATCTAAATCATCTAGATCCTCTACCAAATTAACCTCACAGATTCCAAAATAAATGATCAGAGTCTTCTTTTTCTGAACATAATCTGCCTTTAAATACAAGTATAATAATTCTGCCATTGAAAAAGTAACTAATCAATATTTTAATCTCTACTAAATACTTCAATCATATAACATAAATACATTTTACAAATCTAGATGTAGTAATATATCATTCTGTGAAAGTAGTCTCCCAGTCAGTAACCAAATTAATAAAATATATATGAATGGCAAGCACACACACATACACAAAACCTTTGATAATGTAGTCTGAGCTTCTATAAGGGCCTGTAGTTAACAGCTGCAGACAGTCAGGAACAAATTGTTCAACCATCTTTTTCAAGATAGTATTTGATCACCTCTATAGTAAAACAAAACAAAAATATCTGGTTATGAAGCTATCTGATGGAAACAAATTGCCAAGTATAAGAGCAAAGTTTCAGATGTAAGAATATGCATCACAAAAACATTTACTATAATAAAATTAAAAATCATGCATTATTTAAAATTATGGAGTAAAATTATGATATTTTTATATGATGGCAATTAGTCAGTATAGGCTACATTTTAGGAGAATAATTGGCATAAGAAAATAGAAATTATCAAAGCCAGGCATGGCGGCACACGCCTGTAATCCCAGCACTCGGGAGGCTGAGACAGGAGGATCCTTGTGAGTTTGAAACCAGCCTGGGTTACAAAGTGAGCTCAAGGCCAGGCTGAATGGCATAGTGAGACCATGTCTCAAAAACACAAGGGCCAGGGATCTAGCTCAGCAGCCTAAGCGCCTGCCTGGCAAGCGCAAAGTCATGAGTTCAATCCCTGGTGCCGCCAAAAAAAGAAAATAGAAATTATTTTATTAACAAATCAAGTTACAAAATAGGATACACTATAGGAATACACTATATGTACACCAGTGTGCTGCACATTTGTTTGGTAAGACTACGTAATTATAAATGATCGTTATGCTTTTCTTTATATTTATAGGACTTCCCATGGTTTTCATTATTAAATACACAATTTTCATTAAAAAAGTTAAAACTTACTTAGAAATGGGCAAAAATGAGACACTAACTTCCACATGAAGAACAACAGAAGAAATTTTCAGCATTACAAATAAGGTGTCGGTGGCATCTGTGACAAGCATCCACTCTGATTCCTCAATGCCTTTTCTATACCAGTTCTCAACTGATTTGGGTGTCACTCCAGGAAAGGACTGTCTTGTTCTTTATATTTCTGAACTAAATCCTCTCACAGGAGCTGGCAAACACAGTCCTACAAGAAATATTATATCTCAATGTGAGTTAAAGAATTCACTCAATATGAAAATAAAGTAGCACTCAGAAAAATGTCTTAAAAATCCAGGTTGCATTATTATAACTTGAAATACACTATCAATGATAAAATTATGGAACTACAGTACATGTCTACCAATGTCTCCATTTAAATTTATCCACTATCCTCTTGGGCTGCCTGTAAATATCTTAATAAACAGTAGCTCCTACATTAACTGTTACTTTGTAATGAAAAAAAAATGTTGCTTTCACTGAACCAATAGAAGCTGTTTATATAAATCAAAAACTTCAGTATTTTTTCGACATTTGAAGTAATACTGAAATATGAAATTTTTGCCAACTTTGAAATTGTCTTCTTGGGAGAAAAGAGTCCATTAAAGATAATCTACCACCTGCCCTTCAAACACATAAATGACAAGCAACTCTCTACCACAATTCTTCCTTCCAATCCATATGCTACCTCATCACTCTGGGATCTGACTTCCTGTTCCATATATTCAAACAACTATTTAACCAGCCTCACTTTTCTAGTCTTTTGGTGATTTTTTTTTTGAAAGACATTTTTTTGGTGATCTTTTCAATCAGTCCCACACAGTAAATTATCTTGGTCTCCCTAAAGTACAACTCAAATGGGCTAGTTTGCTTGCCAGACTTTAATGGCTCTCATCTCCTGTTAAACAAAACTTAAGTTCCAGAGAAAGACAGATGACCTACATTTCCCACTATACAAAGAATGATCAAAAATGGTGAATATTAAGTTTATAAAACAATGTACTACAGTAAAAGATACATTGCTATTAGGTCCATTAATGTGGTTAGTTGCACCATTGTGGCTATTTCAGTATCTTCAATTTATTCAAAAGGTTTACCTTTCACAGTCATTTTGACTTTGGAAAAAAGCCAGAAGTTTCATGGTCCCAGATCTGGTGGGTGAGGACACACTATAATATTGTTACAAGCCTGCATTTCCAATAGATGTCACTCAATAGACGCATTCTCCATAGTTTTGACCATAATCTCAAAAGACTCTAATGAAAGAGAATTTCCAGAACTGCTTCAGAAAGTGGCAGGAATAATAATGGGATAAGTATGTTGGAAGGAAGGGGGGTATTTTGAGGAAAATTCATAGCAATATGTCTTTTACTATAACAAAATGTTAAAGTTAAACTTCTCTGTATATTTTGATCACCCTTTCTATCTTTGACTAGTCATCCACAACTGCACACTAGGGCATCACCAAAGAACGTGGTATGAATGAAAATTGTTGGCCCACACTGATCTAGAGCCAGAAAGTCTAGTGGTGGAACTCAGAAAGCTGCTGCAATTTTAACCCTGTAGGTGATTCTGATGTGTGCTGAAGTTCAGGAACCACTACTTCACCAAACAGTCGTTTCTTAAAAACTCAGTAATTTCCCAAATTCATGCTGTTCCTAGTGTTAGTCTCTGCCTAAATTTACGCTTTCTGTCCTATTTGTGGGTAGGCAAAAATCTATCCTCTCAGGCCAAAGTTAATATCAATTCAAATGCTTTCAGTTTTTTCAAACAGAAGTAACCTCTTTATTCCTTGAAAGGGCATGGTTCACATCTTTCCTGGAACACCACAGTTTTCAACTGAAATACGGTTATTTGCGTATTTCCTGTTTCCTCTCCTGGAGTATAGGGCCATATGTCTGGTAGCTCTACATAGAAGGTGTTCCGCAGAAAATTGTCAAACAACTATGGATTAGAGTTTAACTTTTCTAGATTGAGCAAATATATAGGACTTCTTCCTATGTCTGAATTTCATAGTAACAAGAAATGATTTTTAGTATACATATGATTAAATATTGCTCAAGATGTACTTTAAAATATTGTATTTTATCTGGCAAACATATGAATATTGTTCATAAGTTACTTTATTTTTACTTATATTAAACTTTTTGCCACTTTCTGAGAAGTATAACTAAGAAAACAAAACAAGCTTATGTACCCGAATGAATATTTTCCTTAAAAAATCACTTTGGAAATGTATGTGCTTATTTACTAATATTGATGTCGCTCAAAACTGTGACATGCTTTTTTAAATTGCATGAATATCTCACGTATTTGTTATATAAAAAAATCAGTCTCATTTTAGGCCCTTTGTGCTTAAATTATATAAACCATAAATTACATATTTTTATAGCCTACTTTATTTTTCAACATTAGCAACCAGTTTCATTTCACTCTTTTTGAAGATTGAATTTATCTTGAAAGACTTAATACTTGCCTGTACTGAAAATAATTTTAAAATGTACTTACAGCTTAAAAGGGCAACTTCCAGATAAATGCAAAACTGTGCGAGAAAGCCCTCTGGATTAAATATATAAGCTTTCCAGGCGTTAATATGAAGAGGATATAAAAAGAAATATGTCAACTCTGTTCTTTTTAATTTTTAGAAAGTCATATTTCCTTATTATAACTCTTTCCTAAAGAGTTCAAACTTACACTTATGGGATATACTCATGTCACCAAGCATTAACTTCTAACAGGACAAAACACAAAACCACAACATCCTCTCAGAGAGTTCCACAGACAGCAAAATAAAAGCCGCACAGCAGAATCAACTGACATATCCTCACGTGCCACAAAATATTACAATGCCAAGGTGGTATCAGTATACATCCTATATTTAAACAGCACATTTCATTTCTACACATGTACAGACTATTATTTATGTCTATGTTTAGGTCTTCAAGGTTGAAGTACCTGAAAACAGGAGCTCGTCTACATGCTGAAACAGCTTACACAGGATGTAGCACATAATACATGAAGTGAGAGAAGGCTCAACTTATAACTAACATTTACAGCCTTTTATTTTCCATCTTATTAGAGTTAAAATTCCTGGATGATCCTCAATTAACATTTTGGATCCAGCCTTCAAATGTATTTAATGGAGAATTTACTTATGTTCTAGATACAAGACAATTTCAAGACAAGACAATTTCATTTGGCACACTTGTTCCCTGTTCCAACCTCACACAGGGCGACAAAGAGGACATGGAAGGATGGCATAAGTCATCCAGAATGTTCTTTTTTCCTCAAAAACAAAATGCATTCATATGACAATTGTGATGGAGGTAACATTAAAATAAGTTTGAGCTTTATGGAATTTGGAATTTAGAAACTGATTATAAAAGGAAATTTCCATATCAATGGTTAGTTCTTTTGGACTGTTCAAGCTCACTGATTCAAGTGATAATGTATGAGGGATTACCATGTTCTTTGAATAATTCCAAAAAGATGTGACACTCTAAAAGGTGATTTTTCACAGGTAATACCTTAACCATTGCAGCAAAATTTACATTTTCTTTTTCAATTCCATATGAGTATTTTAGTAGGTTATCTTACAGATTTTACCAGTACCTACATTTATTCTTTCATAAATCAGTAGGAAGTTAAAAAATTTAACTCTTTTTCATTTATCAACTGGCTATATTGTTAAGGAAATAATCATCAATCTACTTTTTCATAAAAACCACAAGCACACCAACTTTTAGATAAAAATGTTCACTTGAACCACGTAAGTACATACAGACAGCAACATTTTATTCCTCCTTTTTCACCCAGTGATAAAAGCAGTTCCAAAAGCACTCATTCTCCCAAAGGCTTTTACCTGACATTAAACAATGTTAATGAGGACAGATCTGGCAGATTTGGACATCCAAGATGAAATTCTGCCACTGAGGCAGAAAGAGCTGTAATTAATGAGAACAATTCAGCCAGGCATGTAGAACTCAGAATCCAGGGGGGAAAAAAAAAAAGAAAAGTAAAGTAAAACCAGACCAGCGAGTCACTGGTATTAAGTTGATCAAGTTGAAATAAGAGACGTTGAAAGCAACTAAATATTTAAAAAGATGCAACAAAGGTTGCGGAAGCCAGGAAGTCAGCTTTGGTGAAGTCTGTTAAACAACAGAAGTACCTAAGCTATATAGATTTAGGGGAACTGAGGTTTGATATTAAGCTATAAGCAAGTTTATCAGTGTAACACTCAATCCTACAGACATTGGGATTGTGGACATGCTTTTAGAACAACTAAATAGGCACAAAATGAAAGACCAAAAGTGGAACATAAGATACAAATTTTTGTCTCAGAAAGAAAAAAAGAATCCTTAAAAATGAACTAGAGCCGGGAATTTAGCTCAGTGGCCTAAGCACCTGCCTGGCAAGTGCGAGTTCATGAGTTCAATCCCCAGTGGCACAAAAAAAAAAAAAATAAAAAGAACTAGATTAGTAGCAAAATTAGGATCTCAAATGTAGGCTTTATGTTATGTCAAATCCTCACTTTTCATTTCAAAACAAGGAATAAAATGGGCCAATGTAAGGAAAATAGATTCTGGAGCAGAGAACCAGAGGAGTATACCACTTCTAATAAGTATCAGAAGATCTGCCAAGAAACCCATTCAAGATCTCGATAAATATTTTTTGATAAAGCTGTCATATGGTGTCATGCTTGAGCTAAGGATATGCAGATCAGTGACTCTCAAATCACATGTGGCTCACACATGAGGTTTTTGGCCTTCGGATTATTTTTTGAATTGAGTTAGTCTATAGCATATGAGAATAATTTAGAAAAATCAGTATATTAAACATTAATAATAATTGTTAAATAATTCAGATTTTTCTTTTAAACAAAATAGAAAGTCCTGATAACACTGGTTTTGAAAATCCAGAGACTAGCACTTTGCTGAAGCTGAGTAGCTGCCTTCTCTTTAAACAGGGGTCCACATGCCACAGCCCCAAGCTTCTTCCCCATGACTTTCCAGCTAAGCTGTGGGTATTTAAGTTTGCAACCACTGCTTTAAAGAGCAGAGAGAATAAAAAGAAATATTACGGGTTATTGCACTTTACATAGAAAGTTGCCAAGCTCTGGGTGCTTTTAGGTTCTACTAAAATAACCTTAGCATTGAGCCAAAAACAGAATCTGATCTTCAACCAGCATCAAAGTGATAAACATAGACAAGACTGACAATAGGCATGCACCAGGGAATTTTTCTTGGTTATTTAAACACAAACTTTGCTTCAACAGTTACACTGTAACTGAAACTGTTATAAGTCTATCAACTACCTTAAATTTCAACTATTTGGTTCATTCTTGGTGAATGAATGTACATTGTGTGTTTTTCCTAGCAATTAATATACCTCAAATAGAATTACTCTGAAGAAATATAGACATTTTATTTCGATCTCCAGGAATATCTCAAAATGTAGTATTATAATTCAAATTTGTCCAGATTTAATGTA
>RJWT010028738.1:0-15140 GCA_004365215.1 Cuniculus paca | reverse complement strand
AGCATTCGCCTAATGTTTAAACATCTGCCCCCACATGCAGCTTACGCTGCTCTGAGGCTTCATTACCTACAACAGGAAGATACCCACTGATCCATCACAAATGGACTTAAACATTTATACACACGTTATTAGACGCTTTTGAAAAGAAAACATCTGTAGTCCGGTCTGACGATAAAGAGTAACTGATAAAGATAATCGGTATAGTATTGGAGACAATGTACTGATTCTTACCCTTAGATAAAGTTTTGTAAATTAATTGTAACAGAAGCTACATGCCCCAAATCTAGGAAAGTCCCAGGGCCTCTCTCCCTCTTCACGCCTTTTCTGGGATCCCAGTCAGGTTTCTCATTTCTTTCTCCATCCTGAAGACACAATTTCAGCACGCGTATTTGGTGGTGGGTGTCACATCTTTATTTTAGAAAATAAATAGCTACTAAACTTTGTGCTTTTATTTTTTTTTAACTTTACATACTTCAGTTAATATTATTTCATGATATAACTAAAATTTCAGATTAAACTATTAAATCTGACATTATTTCATCTTCGAATTACTTCTCAGTAAGAAACACACTCCTTTAAATCAGTATGTTGGCCAAAATATTATCTGTTCAATTCTAGCTGTTTATAAGCATTTCTTAGTTGCAGCTTAAAGAAAACTAAATGACTACTCTCTCCAAACAATAAGCAGCCAGATATTCAGTGTTTTATGAACTGAATATGTTGACTGGTATATACCATACATGAATTTTATTTTCAAAGATTTATAATTCAGAAAGAAAATATTAAAGAAGTAATCAAAGTTGTGGTCTTCTTTTTGATAATCTAGAATCCTTTTGGGTACACTTAAAATATATCTGAGCTTGGTGATTTGATTTTGCATATTATTTGTGCAAAGGATTCTAAGGAAGAATTTGTATTTTTCAATAAAGATTGCAGAAATTAACATTACAAAAGATGCTATATGCTTTATGAATATGAAACCAGTACCTGTGTTGGAAAAAAACACTATATATGTCAATAAAAATGTAAGAGAAAAAAGGTCCGTTTTCCCAATAGGATTTCAATAAACTTAATTCTGACAATGATCTAAGCTTTTCCACATTTTGTATGTGCCTTGTTGGATAACTTCTAGGCTTCCGGTTTTTATTTATAAAATAGTGGAATGGAAAGCTGTTTTAAATCCTCAGACAAAATCCTTGGTTACAAGAACATATGGCATATCCAAAGTATAAAGGTTGCAAATCCATCTTAAAGTTATTATCTAGTCCCTATTAAGGACTTAGTTAATTATATTCATTTTTCATACTAATAAACATTTTCAATCCTGTAATATGCTACAAAAAGAAAAACCAATAGAATTAAAATGTCTCTACTCAGTGGGCTGGGTATTTGCACAAGGCCTACAAATCATTAGTTAACTTTACAGAGCTTCAATGCAGTTCTGGAAGTAGCAAGTATGTAACACTAAATAGTCAAGAGCTACAATCATGCCCTGAGCCTAGAAACAAAGGACCAGACACCCAAGAAGTGAGTGGTTAATTCTTACTTGCGAGAGATGACACAATTGCAGCCATATGCTTAGAAGGCCTAGGCACTCAGGAAAACAAAATTCCACTAACACTACATAGAATTTTCCATTAAGTTTACCTGGAATTGTTTTTTCCCCTCTTCTTGCTTTTTAAAGCAGCCCAGAAAGGAAAGAGGGAAAGGAAATTAAGTGGAACAATGCAGTTAATGCATCTTGATTACTCAGATTAAATTATAAATATGGAGACCATGCAGCAATGTAGGACAATGATTTTGATATAATGTTAACTGGAAAGAAGCAGGATACAAGATACATGGTTTAAAAAAAAATACGTATATGGAGGACTAGACAAACATACAAATACAGGTTACTATGTTTAGAACAAGAGCATTTTACATAATTCTTGTGCATATCTCCCAAACTATCTGGTTAAATTATGTTGTATTTACAATATTTTTCTTAAAAATTTAGTCATGGATCCATATTTGGTTCTAGCACACACAGCTGGTGATAAGAAATAAGACGTTGGGCCAGGGATTTAGCTCAGTGGCACAAGCGCCTACCTGCCAAGTGCAAGGTCATGAGTTTGATCCCCAGTACCAAAAAAAAAAAAAAAGAAAGAAGATGTTCAAAATATAAACTACAAAGAAGGAACTTAGTTAACATCTTTCTGAGCAACCATTAAAGAGGCTTGGGTCTCTCTGTACAAGGCAAGGTCCTTCCCTACATGCAATTAAGCTCCAGGGATCTTTGAGAATGAAGAGTTTGAAGAATTTCTGTGTCAATCCCTTTTGACAGTCTACCTCTGTTGCCACATGGCTTGGGCAGGGACATCAGCATGGACAAATCTGAAGAGGACCTCAGTAACTGCTGAAGGAGACCCCCGGGAGCAAGATGCTCAAGGATTTACGTATACTGCTTAGGAGAAAATTTACATGCATTTATCTCTATTTATTAATTAACAATCGTCAGAGATTTTTTTTTTCTACTGGAATTAACAAAATCTAATAGCTCCAATTAGGGAGGGGAAAAAAATTTCACTACGGCGGCCAAGGATTTAGTTCAGTGACGGAGTGCCTGCCTAGCAAGCATGAGGTCCTGAGTTTGATTCATGGTACAAAAAACAAAACAAAACAAATGAACAAACAAACAAACTCACTACCATCACAGAAGAACCGACAGGAAAAGGCTGTGAGGACAAGCACACAACTGTGGAGGAATCTTTTCCATATGTGCGCGTCACCCATATGGATGCAAGCACGGGAAGCATCTGTAACATATACAGTGTTGTCTCCTGTAAGGACACATTCTTCCACTGTAGTGAAAGAATACATGCAGACTCAGGGACGCCTCCCCACTGCTGCTCTGCAGTGCACTGGCTCCTCTGCAAGGCTCCATCCCTAAGTCACCAATGACTTCACGTCTCCCTCCTCAAAAAGCCTCAGCCATTTGCTTCTCCACCCCCAGGATGTCCTTTCTTCCCACATGCTACCTCTGGGTGCAGCTGTGAGCACAGTAGGCCAATCAAAGGCTGTTTCAAACAACTGCCTTCCCCTCAAAGAGTTGTAAGAAGTTCTTTTCAGGACTCAGGACAACCCAGCTTTCTGTGTGGCTGAAAATGGTACTTGCTTGTTGCACTTCACACCCACTTCTCTGCTTCTCTCCTTCCAGTAAGTCTATTTGTCAGTCACAAGCACTGTTTACCTTGGCTTACAGTATGATGGGCACTCCGTCCTTCAAGTGTGCTTCCCAGTCCCGGCCTCCATTCATTTATTTTGCTGCAGTCCTAGGATAAGTGTGTTATGTCAGCAGCAAGAACAGCTTGGGGTCCTTCACCTACCCCTTAAAACAGTCCCACTGGCTCAAACCATCAGGTACATGTATGACCGTCCCAACGAGGCGGCTTGTACCACTGGTTGTACAAACAGATCTAATCCCTTTTATTGGTCTGTCTCCTAATAAATAAAAAGCCAGTCGATAGGACATAAAAGTTTAAAATATTATTTTTAGAGTTACAGGAAATTCATCAGTGGACCTTTAAAAAATGATACTGCTTAGAAACCTTCACTTGTCATTGCCAACTCAGCATTATAAAAACAGGCATTAGCAGAACCTAACAGCTTCATTTATGAAAAAACAAACAAACAAACAGTAAATGTATACTCAGGGCACATTCGCTTAAATGATAAAATGACATAGGTGTGAAAGCTCATGTTCAGAGTAATTCTGTAAGTGTCTGTGACTCCTGATACTTTATCTTGGTCAACTTTTCTTCTTCAGCAGTTAAAAACCTCAATGCTGAATGTGTATGTGAGGGAAGGAATTATTTGCTACTGTATCCTTGAGTCCAATCCCAAGAACTATTAGCTATTGTATCCTTGAGTCCAATGTCCTAAGGTCTTAATTTGTAAATCACCTTAAGACATTTTAAAAAACAAACAAGAGTTCCTGACTAGTAAAGAAAACACAATTCCACAAATTAAATACAAAATATTGGGGCTCTGGCCACTCATATTCAAAAAACCCTCAGTCCCTGAAGTTTCAAGGTTTGGAGTAAATCCAAATGGGATTTTGCTTTCCTAAATTCCTCACACTGCATTTTTTTGTGTGTGTGGAATTCCTGCTCAAATCGTTGTGAGGCATTTTCATTACTCACAGTCACACACTTCAACCTTCCTGTTGTCAGCTGGCTTAGCGTTTCCTTCCTCAGAAGCGGTATGGTTAAATTCCTGAGGACACTTGGAGATCACCTAAACCAGTAAATGCGCCGCATCATTCACTGCCCTTAACACTCAGACTGCACACTCAATACATACCTGTTAAAACTAAACTCGCTCTTGATTAGTCACTGTATATCTTTAAAACACCATTCCGGGTTTGCAGGGAAGCAATTTGGACATCTGTTTTACTATACATAATAAGGTATTCATATGGTGATCTCAAGTGTGTTTATAAAATAATTCATAATCATTTATCAGGTACTGTTTACAAGTAGCTGACCCCCACAGCTGCTCAGTGTATCAGATCCCTAGCAATAAGATTACCAGCAGTCACCCACAGGGAAAATTCTTACAAGCAAATGAGGGATTCTAAATGAAAGATGACACCTTTGTAACAAACCAGCAAGAAAGGCCCTCACAAGTAAAAAATTACCTTTAAATATCTGCCAAAATTAATACAGACAAAACTAAGTGATCATGGAAAAATCTCTCAGTCTCTCGCTCTCTGTCACACACACACACACACACACACACACACACACAAATTTTAAGGCTGCTTGTGGTGAACACAGTTAACCAATTTGAGGTCCTTTCTTCAATAATAGGATTTGTCAGCAGAATTCTCTAAACAGATACCATGATTCTTTCAATTTATACAATGCAAACCAAACAATTCAGATGGGAAAGTTTTTGTTTAATGTCTTGGGTGACCTTGAGTCTAGATTTAGTCAACAAATGCTCACTGACTTTTTCCTGTGTGCCAAGCACTAGAATAATACACAATCCTGGAGCTCAAGTGGATCACACACAACAGGGGCAGGGAAATGAACGGGAACTCTAGCTCAGGGTGAAAAGTGCTGTAACAAGGGAAGGAGAAGTGCTATTTATGGGTACTGGGATTTGGGGGGTGATGGCATTACTTCTTCCTGGGCAGGGCAGGAAGGCTTCACAAAAGAAGCTGCAAAGTGTATGATGAGGACACATTTAAAAGGGTGTGAAGACAACACGGGAAAATCTGAAAGCTGAAACCATACCCACTTTTTGGGTACTGGCCTTGCCCCCAAACTTTTGGTAGCGCTAGACATGAGAAACTATGTGTTGACCATACGTCCATTCTAAGTTCTCCAAGGGTCTTTGTCCAAAATAAACTTGAAATAAGGTGGGAAAACCTAAGACTTTAGGAGTGAGATAGTTCTTTAATTTAGAAATCTAATTTTCCCTTACCTGTGGGCTTTTAGTAATAACATGCAAATTGCCATGGCCCTAGGGGAAGTTAAATGTTTATTATGCTAAGATTATAGCTGGAATAATTATGCACTTGAAATATGTCCCCTCTAAAGAAAAAAAAAGTTTGCCATTCCTTCTATACTAGTAATCATTCTTTCTCTCTTTTTAGTTCCTAATACCTTCTACTTTTCCATTCACTCAAGAAATATTATCACCCAAGCATTTCTGACTCAAGGGCATATGCTTAAACATTCACACACAATTTACAAAATATAATACATGGACTATTTTGAGTGCCAGATGCAGCTGCAATTATATATTTCTTTTGGACATGCTTTATGTTATTAAAGTATTGTAAATACTTTATCTCCCTCAAGTTTTCCAGCCCTGTGTTGGCAGAGGCTTTTCTTTTACCTTTCTTTTTCCAAAGCATCTAATTTCCTGAATAGATCATAAACTTGGTTGCTGAGGGCTCACCTTTTCCCAGCATAGTTTTTGAAAATAATTTGATCTCCTTCTAACAAAACACACCCTTGACTTCTTTTATTTTGCTTCTTTTCCTACAGACACCTCCCATTTCTCATCCTAAATTTCCGCTTTTTCTTTCTGCTGTCACATGTAACACTCAGATGCAAGGTCAAAAACTACAGTTAACGATAGCCCGCTGTAAATCATCCTGCAATGCGAAAGGATAGTAAAACCTCTGTCCCAATCACCAAGAAATGAAGTAAATCAGTAATAGTCCTGCACTTCATTTGCCTAGATATTCCAATTAACAAGGCAGTTTAAAAGCCAAAGCACTCTAGCTAGGACTATTCTTTTTTCAAATGCAATACATAAAACAATGCGCAATCCTTATTATGAAGTCATTTTTGGTTTGGTTACCTGTGTCCAGTAAACTGGGAAAAACAATGAGGAGTGTGCTTTGTGTTATGCCCTCCACGACTGAAAACAACCACACAGGCACACACCCTACACCCAATGGCACAAAGTTAACTATAATTCAAAGATGAAATTATGGTAGCTTCCTGTCTTTCAAAGACATTTTTGTAACTGGACCATTCAGAGGCTGAATTGATGATGCTAGGGAAATATTTTATTGTCTTGAGCACATCTTCTTAGGCCAGCAAGTTTACCACAACCTTGTAAAGATCCTATCATGACCTTGTAAAGATTCTTGTTTTATGTATTTTTATCACTTTCTGACTCCTATTATTATATTGTGTGTCATGAAATGAATCTGAGGTGCTGGCTAATGCTCCCCACTCTAAACATTTCTACAGAATCCTTTTGCTATTAGAACAGAGAGCACTACTCTTCACAGAGGATAGGATGCTTGCCACCAACTTCTGTTAATAGCTGGTTACCAACTGTTGGAGAGATAGCTCATGTAACCGTGCTGGGAAAAATGTGGAGGCTAGTGGAAAGATCGCTGGAATGTCTGTCTCCAAAGGTCCAGCTCACATGGGGTCCTAGAAGGGATGAGCGAGAGAAGGAGTGTCAATTTGCAGCACAGAGACTGGGCAAGAAGGGTAGCTAACTGACCTCCTAGTATAATCTCTCACGCTGCAATTCCTAGCTGCTCCCAGACAGAAGTGTTGGGACCCAGGCATTCAGACCCTCATCAGAGTTCTTAGGATACTATGTACCCATCAAGCAGGAAGAAAAGCAAATAAAGACCTATTTATATACAGAGCAGAACAAGAAGAAGCTATCTTAGGCAAAAGCCCCGTTAGTAAATTAAAACCACTCAACCCTCAATGGCTATTTCAAATGGCCACCACTATTCCCTATCCAGAAATCAAACCTGGAAGAGACATACAATCCAGAACAGGATTTAACTTTTGATATCATCTTTAAAAAGAGAAAAAGGAAAGAGAGACCCAGTCTGCTCAGATATTATTACAATGTTTAAACAGTTTCATGGATAGAGAAAGAAACTTTTGGGATAAAAAGCAAACTAGTACAGAAAATTAAAACTTAACACACAACTAAGGATTGGTGACTTAGATAACTGAACTGAAAATGGAAAGAGAGCTACATAATAATTAGCTGCTGAGTTTTCTGTCACATTTCCCCAAATGGAGTATTTAGCATTCACCATACTCATTAACATATAAATGCCCAACAAGAATTAACCAGCATCTCCTTCTGGAAGGTTACTCTGGGCAGAATTATAGTATCCGCAAGGCAGAGCAAATTGATGGGAGGTGTACACTGGCTGGAGGTTGTGCTTAGCTGTCCACATTCTTTAGAATAATTCGCTTTACATCAAGCCTCAGGGCCACAGGTTCACACCACCTAACCTTGCTCTACCTTCAGCCACGGGACAACAGGCCAAGGAAGGGTGAAGCTTCTAGACCCCAAAAGACAACTTTCCAAGCTTCAAAGATAGCCTGCAGCTGAATATAATAAATTTAGGGAAGATATGCCGTCTCACAGTCAAACAGCTTCCTGGTCAGTGGCTAAGGGACACTCAGAGGTGAAGCAGTGGCTACAGCCCGCAGCATGTCCCACATCCCCATGTAGGGATGCATCATTTTATCCTCCCCAACTTGAGCACCCCTGCACCACATTTGACCAATGACCCCTCTCCCCTTTTCATGCACTATTACTGCTATGTTTCTTTAAATTTAGTCAGCTCCTTAAGGAAACTCCCTGGCAAGTGAAAACAGCAGCAAAGGTAAAAGAATGCAGAGAATTTGGCTGCTGCCTGCAGTGTTAGGAAGAACAGCAATTACTCAACTCTCTCCTAGTGTCAGAGGCAGAAATGAGCATGTGAATTTGGGCGAGTTTTGGCCTGTCTCTACTTAAGCTTCTACCTTTGCAGTGTGTCACCTACCTACCTCAGAGCTGAAATAATTAATGCAGTGTATGAGAAAATGAGAAACAATGAAAGCTGCAGCCTGGCTTAAATACAGAGAGGTTTAAGGTACACCTTAGATCCAAACTAGGCCACCTTAAACATGGCTGATGATGGATGGCAGACATTTAAAAGATGTCAGTGTTTTCCCAATAAAAATGGTTTGCTACCTCCACTGCCTCCCAATGCACACAACAATGGCAGAACCGGAGCTCTTGCTCTAAGCCTTTCCACAGCATCTGGCAAAGAGGTAGACACCAGCACTTTTTCCTGCCCTGGCTTTGCAAGCATAAGGTACTATTTGACTCCTGCCCAGCGCTTCTAGGTCATAGAAACATAGATCTTATGACCAGAGGGCCTTAGATATCATCCGAGTCACTTCTCCTGTCTTAGGTAGGTAACTGTATAGCACCCTTTCAACAAATCAAGGCAAAGTGAAGTGAGAGAAGTCGAGAGACTTTGAGTCGCCAAGCCATGAAGGAATGAAGTGGGATTTAGAAGTTGTGACTCCTTTATTCCCAACTTTATGGCGCTATTCTCATGTACAAGAATTTGGTATTATTTACCTTTCTGAGCAGCCTAGCATATAAACAAATACATTCACGCTCTTTTGATTACAATATGGAAATGTATGAGCTTTCATTTTTATGTCGTTGGAGGTAGTAATACAATTTCCTAAACTCTGCCTGAACTGCAAGAACTCCGTGTTTTCTGAAAAGCACACAGCACACTCATTCTTTAAGCCATTTCAAAATCTTTCTACTTTGATTTCCAGAGATAAAACTGTCTACAGCTCATCCTTTTTCCTTACTCAGACCGTGAATGCTCATACCTTTAGAAAAAGCAAAGCTCCCAGGTAGGACAAGTGCCTCTATAGAATCACAAACACACATTCTGAGGGGCCAGACTCACATGGAAGATTCTTCACATGCTATGAGGTCTGCAGGGGCCCAAATAATTTTTTTTTTTTTTTTTTGCGGCACTGGGGATCAAACTCACAACCTCGCACTTGTCAGGGGGGCACTTACACCACTAAGCTAAATCCCTGGCCCTTGTCTTTTTGAGACAGGGTCTCGCTATGCCGTTCAAGCTGGCCTTGAGTTCACTTTGTAGCCCAGGCTGGTCTTGAACTTGCAAGGATCCTCCTGTCTCAGCCTACTAAGTGCTGGGAGTATAGGCGTGTGCCATCGGGCCTGGCTCCAAATAATTCTTGATAAAGTCTAGTTCAGGTTGAATATCCTCAAGGCAGCTTTGCCTTATTTTGGCAGGTCTTCTAGAGTCTTGAAGAGGTATCACAATTCTCCAACATTGAGATGCCTTTAGTTTTAATGCAACTGTGAACACTTTTGCTTGTGGCCTTTGGATAAGAAGCTAAATAAGTTACCTCTAGTAGACAGGATTCTGTAGGCTCAAGTTTCATCCTTCCCTGCCAAAAATTCCTTTCTGTTTGAATCTGAGATGTTTGTTTATGGTTTTTGTTTTGAAATGCTAAATAAGACAGGCATAGTATCTAGTTACAGCTTATCTTTTTTTTTTTTTTGGTCATAGCCAGAGTAGTTGGTTACTAGGGACTTAGTGAAAACTTCCAAAGAGCTGATGCTTCAAATTCTCAGGAACTAGAAATGTAATATGACAACATCCTAAAATGTAACTTACACTTAATTTTATTTCTTAAATATTTCAAAAGCAGAAGTTCTCAGGATATTTCAGATCATGTTATTATTTTTGATTTTGAGTAAGAGAAATACTGAAATTATTTTTGAATTTCTCTTCATTTTGCTTATAGGCTACATGTTTGAATACCGGCACTCTTGTTAAAAGACTGATACTATGATGATAGTTCCTCAAAGAGTGTCTACAAACAGAAAACTGTGATAATAATAATGATATGTATGTAGTGTCTAGGAGGAAAAAAATGCCATTTACTATGGTTTAATAAGCTTTGGTTGTCAAGAAGAAAAATCAGTTACAACCTGATTGTAAGGATTTTTATTTATCTCCATCACATTTTTTCCTCCTTGATTCACATCAGCCAATATAGTTATCTACCTTGTAAATTCTCAGCCAATATTTATTACATAAAAATGATACTCATTTCCACATATAAAGAGGTATAGTTAAGAGTAAGTAGTACTGTAAGACCACACCTACACCAAGAACAGAAAAAAAAAAGTCAGATATTGCAGTTCTAAGTGTTCCTCCTTTCTAGTCCTCCACTGTAGCACAAAGTCCCCACAAGGCAAATCCATATGAACAGGAAAGATGCGCAGAATGCCTGGGACAGGAAAAGCAAGACACAGGTACTGTGGCCTTCACATTCATGTTGCCACATGCCATCAAGCTGAAGATACCATGTTTTGAAAATATGAATTTGAAATAGCTGTTTGGAAGGACTCAAACCAGAAAAGCAAGCAAATGTTCACATTCTGCAGAAACTCCAAAGGGACTGGATCAAACCAACCCCTGTTCTCAGTATCACCGAGACTGTTTCTCTTGGACAAATAACTGAGGCCAGTAATGCACCTCTGAGCTTGCTACTTAATAGAGTTCTGCATGGAGGAGGTGTGAGTGTGTTCGTAAAGTAGATTTCCAAATTTATACAGAGAAAGTAAACAAAGAAGAAAATGCAAAATGGATGGAAACTAGAGTTAATGTTATTTTTTAAAATCTATTTTCTTCCAAAAAACTGTGCTAGTAATTAAATATATACATTAATCTGATATACCTCATTCATGCAATCATACATAGTATCTCTAATCCGCATTATAATGGTATTTAGTAGAAAGCTACTGATACTCCATTTTCACAGATAAGAAAAGTGAAACTCAGAAAAACTAAGTGAGCCTCTTCTCACAGTTAAAAAAAACAGAGCTGAGATTTGAACACAGGATTGTCCAGGCCCAAGGCCTATCTTCTTTTCCTTAAAATATCCTGCACAAGAGGACTGAGGAGGAAGGAGACCACTGATCTTGCCTGCTGCTCCAACCTCCACTGACTCATTCTGGCAGCTGGAGCCTGACTTGGGCCCCTCTTAGCTGCTCCTGGCATGCTCAGCACTTCCTGGTTTCAGGGCTGACAGTCTTGGATTGTGACGAATTGCCTCTGTTTTCCCTATCTACCACTAGACCACATCCTCTGTGAAAGTGGACCCCTATCTTATTTATTTTGGCTGAAAAATTATTATAACAGCAAGAA
Source organism: Cuniculus paca (assembly GCA_004365215.1). Lineage (NCBI taxonomy): Eukaryota > Metazoa > Chordata > Mammalia > Rodentia > Cuniculidae > Cuniculus > Cuniculus paca. The sequence goes on along the minus strand of RJWT010028738.1, from coordinate 3,607 downwards.
ATATTTATCAGGTCTTATTACATGCCACACTCTATTACAAAGCGTTACACATATCCGCCTTCTGTTAGACATGCAGAATCACTCACTGCACTCCTGGCCACCTGAGTCAGAACATGCTTTTTGTTTGGCTGTCTTGTCTGTCTGTTTTGGAGTTGGGAATCAAACCCAGGGCGCTGCACGTGCTGGGAACGCACTCCACCTCGACCAGGGTGCACCACTTTCCACCTCAAAGCCCAAGGACTGGTATTTCGTCTAGTTTGTACTAGGTGCAGCAGCAGATGGGACTGGGGCCCTGATGAGGTAGAGCTATGAGAGTACAAGCTGTTTCCTTAGCTCTGGCCAGGCCGGATCCTCTAATGATCACCACTGTGAACATTCTAGGAGCTAGAAACAAAATCTTCTATCAGAATACAATGTGAGGGCAAGGGTACCTTACTGATTATAGTGAGTTTAGGTCTTCTCCTCCCAAGTAAAATATTACTGCACAGATAAACTGCTAAATTTAAAATCCCTATAATGTAAAACATTTTAGATCCAAAATTGTATACAAAATACACAGATTTTGCAGAAACTATTGAAACACGCTAAGCTGACGTTAGAGAGAGAAACTAGTTCAGTCACTCAGTGCATTTGTGGTTTAGGGGTACAGCAGGAGAGAAGGGGACTTGAATTCAGGAACAATTAACTCCCTTTGTAAAAGCCTAAACTGACAATGGCTCAGGAAGATAAGGATTAAGTGCAACAAGGGAATGCATCCATGTCAAATTGTTATACTGCTTAGTATTCTTGCTGCTAGTATTTTCTACATGCCACTCATTTTTCCTATTGTTTCCTAGGGATTCACTGAACTCTCACAGTAACCTTATTATCACCCCACTATACAAACCGAAAAAATGAGACACAGAAGCAGAGGACAGCCAGAAATTGTGCCACACACCTGTAATCCCAGCAGTCAGAAGGCTGAGGCAGGAGGATTGTCACCAGTTCCAGGCCAGCCTGGGCTACCCAGTGAGTTTAAGGGCAGCCTGAACTACACAGCCAGATCCTGTCTGACAAAATCAAAACAAAACAAACAAACAAAACACACCAGAAGAAGCAGAATGCAGATTTCACCCCAAAAACCAAGTGCCTAAACATCACACTCTTCTATCAAAGTGCAGATATTTCACATGAGGAATTAACCGGGGTTAGAAGAGGGAAGTCAGGAAATGAATGAAGCCTGTTCAGTTTGCAACTAACAAAGGAAAACAGCATCATTTCTGAATTATTTTTTTCTTCCTGTGGGCCCAGTATGAATATGTAGAGTTCAGTGTTTACCTTGAGGGCATTCTTAAATGTTTCCACGCACCCCTCCATCCACAAGACTGAGGAGGTCCTGCCCACACAGGTAAATTTTCCACGCTCTGACCAAGGTAAAGGGCCAAGGCTGGCAGCAGAGTTGGTGAAGGGGAGAAAGTAAGAAGTACTAATCAAGGACCCCCTACCACTTCACTGTCCATGCTCATCTGCTTAGCAGAACAAGCTAAAACAAAAGAGAAAAATTCTAAAAATGAAACCTGCTTTCGTGAAGCTAATAAAGCATTAAGAAAGCAGGCTCTTTTGCAGATGTTGGGAAACACCCTGATAGGCACTAGGAAGAATGGATAGGTTCCTCCTGCCCACCAAAAAAGGGTTCCTGCTCATACTCCAAACCTCATTCAAACTTGAATTCCCCCTTTTCACTTTTCCTTCAGAGGCTGAAGTGATGATCTCAGATCCCTGCAGTCTTACAAGTTTTATCCACATATTTCATTCACCAATTAATCCTATCCAGGCTTGCAGAATCACTTCTGCTTGGCTCAAGCTTGTATTATTATGTTGCCTTTTTTCTGTCTTGCCATCTTATTGTTTGCCTTGATTAAGAGTCTAAAGAAAGACTAGAGAATACATCTCAGAGGCAGCCAGGCTCCCCAGGTGCTCCACTGCCCCAGTAGAAAGCCTTGTATGGAGTAGGGGAAAAAAAAAAAATCAATGAACGAGTGATTGATTTCTATGTAAAGTCAGCCAGATCTTGGAAAACGCAGCTTTGGGGAACCAGACTTCTAAGAAGGCAGACTTTCAATGTGCTACCCATACATGCTTGGACTTCTTCCTCAAATAATTACAGGAGCTTTACTGGGATGTCTCCAAAATCCTGATACAAAACCTGCCATACGGAACACAGTATTACAGGCACCTGCTTCACCAAATACATTTAGCTTCCACTCATTTCACCACCTCCTACCCCATTGTGTTTCCTCACTAACACTGCACTGTCATCCCTCTTGCTGGCGTTATTGCCTGAGAGATGTTAAACACACCCACATTTTTCAGAAATTTCGCAATTAATGTCTGGAATGTGTTTTGGATTATTCTTCAAAGGATGATACAGTTGTGCTGAGATGAATTCAATATTTTCCCCTTCTATTCATCACTTTAGTCCACCCACTCATTATCTTTTAGGGCCATCTGTTTTCTCTAAATCCCCCAACCTCACAACGCCTGCCCCCTGTACCTCCGAGGTGTTCATGCATTCATCTAGATAACTGGATCCTAAGCCACAAGAAAGAGAAAACAGAAACCTGCACCAAATCATTAAACACCTCCTATAAATAAATGTAATGAACAGTTTTAGGATTGTTTAGACACTTTCCTTCATAAATTAACCTGCCTGCCTACAACTGTACTACCAACATATTCCTTGTAGATTTTCCTGGTTGCTGTTAAATGTGTGTTGATGGCAGCAAGTATTTCCACACTTATTTTTGTCTTTCTCATAGTATGCAATTCATTTGTCCTTTGTGAGTGTTTTATGTGACAGGACTCCTCAGTAACAGGATTGTGTAAGCCTGACAGTCAAAATAGAGGTCACAAAGTCCTGTCATTTGTATATGTGAGTGAATAGCTGGTTGTTCCATGTTTTGTCAATATTTACTTTTGGGAGGAACTAAATTATTTCCGTGTTTACTTGTATTGGTTTCTCTTCTCATACCCTGTTAATATATTTTTATGCAACCCTGCTTGTTTTTCTCTCTAGTATCAAGAAGCTAACTCTACCCTAAAGACTTTTCAATTGGAAAATGAAATCCATCTGTTACTCAAAAGCAAAGTCTGGGGCCCTGGGTTTTTAAATTTTTCTAACTTCAGTACAGGAGTACTGACTTTGCCCCTTCTCTTCTATATTTAACTGGTAAAAAATAAAATTTCTGGATGCAACTCCAACGGCTGCTACAGAGCTTTCATATGCGCAACCAAATGTTTTGGGGCACTGGCTTTATGCCATCCTCTCACTGGGGCTCATCTCAGATATACACAGTCTTCCCTGCAGCTACCATCTCTACTGTCTCCCAGTGGTGAGTAAAGAAACTATAACCCTCTAATTCTTATTCTTTGCTCTAAGTACCCAACACACATACTTAGTTCTTCTCAAGGCCTCATGAAAAATGGGTGGAAGAAAAGCTAAAATACAGGGGGAGAAATAAGAGGATTGTGTTCTGAAAGAGGTAGTTTTTAATGGCAATAGTTTTGAAAAACATGGAAAATTAAGTTCCATAAAGACTGAAGCTAGTGAGTAAATATTCACAGGGGT
>RJWT010028737.1:0-15129 GCA_004365215.1 Cuniculus paca | reverse complement strand
CCAGCATTGGTTGCTGCCTCTCCTATCCCATGACTCTAGCTGCAGGTGCTGAAAGCATTTAGTTCACAGTTCAACAATGTCATGGCCCAGAGTCCATGAGAAGAATGTCAGCTGGGCCATAAATAAGCAGTACCATACCCACCAGGGAAACGTCTGGAACTCATCTGTAGCCCTAAACCCTGGGCCCAGTGCGTGGCAGGAAAAGCCCAGTCCCATAGACTGGGAGCTCCTGAAAACAAGAGAAGCCCTAGTTTGCACTTATTTTTCCACAAAAGCAGCCCTTCAAACCTGACCCCTCATCTTGGCTTTTCCAACCACTTCTGCACTACCTGACATCCCAAGGAAGCTGGATCATTCTCTCTATGGCTTTTCCTTCCCAACCCCAGACAGAACCTGGTGTTTTACATGAATCCAGATGGACCATTCTAGCCACACTACCTGTGTGTTACAGAGAAGCATGTCCCTGGGCCCCATCAGACAGAATCAGAAAATGCCAGATTTTTTTGTTTTTATTACTAGTTTTCCCTCCAGGTGATGAAAACAATCTGAACATTCCAACCTTGCCTCTGCCCAATTAAAAAGGCAAGTTTTATCTCTTTGCCCTTAAGAGAAGACCTGTGGCCAGCCAACCAAGAACACGTGCAGTCATGACCCTCTCCCCCACCACCATGGAACAGAGTAGTGAGGAGGGTCAGGGCCCAGCAGGCACTAAAAGGAGCCCTTTCCTGATATCACTGAGGCCACTAGTCAACTTGGGGGCTGCTAGGAAAGGGGGAGGTGCAGAGGGAGTTCTTGGACAGGAAATGGTTCTTCCTCCTGTTGGGGTAGGAGAAGTAGTGAGCATCTCCTTCTAGCTCTGCATCAGTAAGGTTACATTGGTTATTTATTTATTTATTTATTTATTTACTTTTGTGTGTGTGTGTGTGTGTGTGTGTGGCACCAGGGATTGAACTCATGACCTTACAGTCACCAGGCAGGCGCTTAGGCCACTGAGCTAGATCCCCAGCCCAGTAAGGTTACATTGGTAGAAGCTGATCACACACTGCTCAGGGTCAACAGGCTAAGAATCATTTTATGGACCAGGAACCAGAATCAAAAACAAGGAAATCTGACAGTGAGGGCCAGAAAACAGCAATCTCCTCGAAGTAATACGAACATGAGTGATCACCCAATAGCTGCAGTAAGATACAAACACCAGGCAGGACCCTGGCAGCCAGAATCATAACAATCCTCCCTGCAGGAGCACAAGGGGTGAGACCTTGGTCCGTCCCAACCCTGTACTGTGTTTCAATGTCTTTGTCCATGGACACTCCAACGTCCCACACAACCACAGTCCAAAGATAGTGGTGTCATTAGTTACACTATTTCCTCCAGAGTTGGTTTCACATTCCCACACTCTCCTTCACTCTTTGGCTTGAATTTACCCAACAAGCAAAATACATATTCCCTCCAATCATATCTATGTCCATCCTTCCTCATTTTTTCATTTCTCACTCTATATTTCACCAACCAGAGCCACAGTTCAAGGACCACATGTTCCAAATCTATTGTGAACACTTCCCTCCTCTTCTGAAAAAAACAAAGACAAAAACAAAAAAAAAACTCTGTTCCTTCCCCAGAGACTCTTAATTTCCCCACCTTTTTCCCCCAAATGGAACCAATGCATAACCTCAAGTAAGTGGGGCTTCTGTGAGAATAAACCAAAGTACATGAAGCATTCCCCCTCTGTCATACTTGGGGATAAGCAGGTCACAAAGGTCAGACACTCTGAGGTTTATAAAAGTCACATATCTGCCAAAAACCCAGACACTCTCATAGCTAAGATCTGATCAGAGGTGACCCAGGATAAGATACCTGTGTGACAATGACCCATCTTCCACTGCAGGGGACTAAACATGATGGCATGTGTCATGATTTTCATCTGGTTAAGTTATATGATTATGGCATAGTCAGTCAGTATTGACAATAACATCTACTGGTATAGACAGTGCTTTATTGATTATATGTTTTCTCATTTAATCCTTGCAGCAACCATGAGGTAGGTATTACTATCCCCATTTTACAGACAAGTGAACCGGTATCCCTAGGTTAGAATACATACCCAAGATTATATGCTTTTTCATGGCAAACCCACTGAAATTCCAAACCCACGGGGACTCTTGAGTAGTTCATAGGCTGCTGCCAAGGAAAGCAGAGCAAAAAAACTCCAACTGGAAAGGACTGGACCATTCACTGGAGCTTGAAGGGGTCCCTCACCAGGGATGAATGAGGCACATTCACAGGCCAAGACCAGGACTGAGCAGAAGCCTACAGCACATGGGAGTTGTGAAGCAGGAAGGTCCAGACATTGGGCGAGAGCTGATAGTGTCTTCAAATACGCAGAGCCCAGCTTCCATGGCGTAGAGAAACAGAGTACCTCCAGCAGCTACAAGTCCAGGGACTGGCCACAGGCAGCAAGGCGAGGCTAGGAGGAGCTGTCACAGAGTGGCACCATCCTGACATGGCCCAAGTGCAGTGGTCTTTTAACTTTATTAAGGCCTTGAGAATCTGATGAAAGCCCCCCTCCCAACCAGAAAAATACAGACACACATGTATGTACAGACGACGTTTTGCATACAATTTCAGGGAATCCATGGACCCCAGGTCGGGGACTCCTGCTTTAGGGCAAAGGTGTCAACCTGAGTAAAGTCACTGATGCAACCTATCTTTAAGCAGCTTATAATTTCCTGTTACTTTTCCCCTTTTGCTGCCCCCTAATATTTAGAATGCTGTGAAGTTCATCTTTAATTGCAGCCAAGGAAAGGGGCTGAACCTATACTCCAGGCAGGAAAGAGCATCTATGGCATGGCAGTGGTTGGCAATCAGAGGACAAAAGCAGAAAGCATGGGGTCACACGTACCAGGGCCTTTCCCACCCAGAAGGTCACTTTAGGAGCATCTCTCTACTCAAATTTAGAAAAATGGTATGATCAGTGAAGAGAGGGGCAGTGTTTCGTTGCCTTTTAGAAAAGAAAGCTACTTCCCCACTGGGTGCAGGGTGTAGAGTTGCACAGGTAATGCTCCCATTCCAACCTTTCCCCTCTCTACCCCACAACACCTAAGCCTCAGCCCAGTCACTCATGCACATGTGGCCAGGTCTCCTAAGAACACCAATGTATTTACACACACTCTTTCATAGAACAAGGAAAACTGGGACAGGGGACCTCAGGGCAGAGGTTCTGCATTGCAGCATAGGGAATCATGCACTCACCACAGAGAATCAGTAAAATGGGGGAATCAAAAGAATCATCTCAAGGACTCAGTGCATATTGGTCCCCAACTACCTCCACAGCTCTTCCTCCTAACCAGGGCCTGCCCAGAAAGCAAAGTCAGAGCTCTGTCTTGGGCCCCATCACCAAAACTAAGGGGCCCAAGATAGGGGTCCAGGGCTGAAGGGTCATAGGAGCTCAGAAGTGAAGGAGGGGAGGCAACCCCAGTTTGCTGCAGCTACAACTCTCATAGGAATCAGGAATCAGGTGACATCTAGGAGATCACTCAGACTCAACAGAAAATGAGAGGCCCTGACAGTCTTGCAGGCCCAGTGACCTGGTTCCAGTGTTCGCTCCTATACTAGCGGTCATTTGCCTGCCTCTAGATGGATGTTTCATCACATGTGGCTAGTGGAGCCCCGGTGAGCCGAATGTGGGCTGGGCTTGAGCAAGGATCAAGCAGGAAGGGTGGAGGGAAGCCACCGAAGCCACTGCCTCTCTTGGCCAGGGCCAAGGGCAACCGCTCATCTTCAGGAGAAGGGGAGGGAGGGTCTTGGCTGTAGCTTGTGGTCCCAGATGTTGGGGCCCCCAGGTCTAACCCCACCTTGTCTCTAGCCAGAAGTTCCCTCTGTCTCCGTCTCTGCTGACGCCGACCAATCAAGAGGAGAGTCAGAGATGCTACAAGGACCCCCAGGAAGAAGCCAACCAGTCCAGCCCCCACTGTGTGGGCCCGGTTTGAGGGACCCCGCGGGCTGCCCCATACCAAGCTGTAAGCTGCTACCACGCGAGCTGCCCCACCCTCCTGACATTCACAGGCATAAGCACCCATAGTCCCTGGGGTCACCACCACCTCTAGTCCATCCCGCCGAGGGGTGAGTGCAGTCATTCCGCTGGGTTGATGCCACACACAGGATGCCCATGCTGAGCTGGGGGAACATGGCAAGACCACGTGTGCAGATGTGGCCACAGGAACTTCAAACACTACTGGGTGTTCTGCGGAGAGACAGCACAGGCACAAAAAGTGGTAAGATTACAGGTTGACAAGCGATGGAGAGAAACGCTGGGTGATATCAGACATGAGACAGCACCATGGCAATGAGCTAAAAAGGAGATTCCCAAAAGGGTAAGGATGTGGGCTACTGGCTGCCATGTTTTCCAGGATTCAAGTTTTAAAGCAAGTATAAAATGGACAGCTTTCGGGTCAAGGATATAGCCCAGCGGCATAAGCGCCTGCCTGGCAAGCACAAGGTCCTGAGTTTGATTGCCAGTACCAAAGGGGGAAAAAAATGGACAGATTTCTAACCCCTTTCAATCCATTCCACCCATGTTTCCCCAAACCATACAAACCTCCAGGCTCTTTGGGACACAAAGAAGAGACATCTGCTGACTCTATGTCTTGGACCAGCCTACAAAGAGAAGAAGAATTGGTAAATCCAATGTTAACATTCTCTTCCATTGTCTCAGTATCATGAAACATTTATTCACTCATTAAATCCTCTGCCAAATCACCCCTGAAATTACTTAACATTCTCCTCATCACCAAATTTTTCCCCAATATCCCTTATGTACTTCATCACGATATTTGCAAGGTCAAATTCTGCACTTATTTCTAGCAGGCCATTATCGATTGTAAAGATGTGTTGGTGGGCATGCTTTAAAAGAAATGGGATTCTTTTAAGAAACAGACCTGATTGTCCACAACCATAAGATTTCTCTGGAAAAAGAAAAAAAACATACAAACTATAGTTTTTATTGTTTTTCCATTAATAGAAAGAGCAAATTTATTTTCTGTAAAATCTAAGCAAAACTTCTATAAGTTTCATAAAAGCAGCTTGTCTCAAAAAGGAACTCTCTCTCTACAGCTGCTGATATATATTGGCTTCTAATGGATCTGTTTCAAACAGTGCAATCCTGGTTTTCCCAGGATTTGAGTAGACAGACAGCAAGATGGGTCACTGTCTACAGAGAAATCTGACACCACTGCCTGAGGAGAGGAAGTCAATGAGAACTCTACTAGGACTGTCAGGAGAGACAGGTAAAAGCCTGCACCACCTGAAAGCCTCAACCACAGATAAGTTCCTTCAACACGAATTGAAGCCCTTGAAATGAACTCTAAGACTAATATGAATGGGGAACCCAAAGCTGATCAGTTTAGCTGAGAGTAGGGAAAGTGCAAAGACCATATGTACAGCTGGAGCCACAGGAACCTCATAACCTACGTTTTTCCTTCTTCTGCAAATTGAAGTATGGAAGGCAAAAGGTATAAAAGTGCCAACCTACAACACGCATATGTACAAACTCCCAAATTCATATATATTTTTAAAAAACTTTTGAGGCTCAAGTACAAAGGATATCTAGGATCAGTGAAATTTTTGTGTTTTTTTTTTAAACAGTGTCTTGCTATTCAATTCAGGCTGGCTTTGAGCTAACTTTGTAGCCCGGGTTGGCCTCAAGCTCTCAGTGATCCTCCTGCCTCAGCCTCCCAATGCTAGGATTAAAAATGTGCACCACTGTTCCCAGCAAGACTAGTGAAATTTTTATTTTAATCAATATTAGAACAATAAAGGAAAAAAAATAAAGCATTTGCTTTTGTCTTAGAAAATTAAACTTCTCCCAAAAGAAGCTAAAAAACCAGCTCAAAGTCTTTAATCAAAACTGCAAAGCTGACCAAGTCTAACACCTTAGAATCATTTTACATTCCCAGTTAGCAAAATGTCAAATCTGATAGACCAATTTGTTAAGTACATGCAAATGGAGAAATTGGAATACTGACTGGTGTTATGGCTTGCATCTGGATGTCCCCCACAAAGCCTCAAGTGCTCATAAGTGGGCTTTTCAGAGGTAGGTGGATCTAGAGTGTGTATGCATTAAGGGTATGTGATAATCTGGATCAGTCCCCTAACTGGATTAGCATAGTTCTGGGTGTGACTGAGTGGATTCACTGAAGAAGGGAGCCCCACCCTGGCCATGGGTGGCACCAATCAAGAGCATTGTAGGCTAGATGGAATATACAGGGACAAAAAGAAGGCATACTCTTGCCTCCTTCTCCCCCCACCCCGGCACTGGGGATCGAACTCACGACCTTGCGCTTGCCGGGCAGGCGCTTAGACCGCTGAGCTAGATCCCCAGACCTGTTTTTTTGAGACAGGGTCTCACTATGCCATTCAGGCTGGCCTTGAGCTCACTTTGTAGCCCAGGCTGGTCTCAAACTCACAATGATCTGCCTGTCTCAGCCTCCCGAGTGCTGGGATTAATGGCGTGAGCCACCACACCCGGCTCTTGCCTCCTCCTTCTTGACCTGCCATGGACTATTTCTCCTCTGTCATGCCACCCTGCCCTGGGGCCAACTGACTATGAACTGAAACCTCTACAAACTGTGAGCTTTCCTCCTTTAACTTGTAGGTATCAGGTATTTTTGTTCCAGCAATGAGAAAAGTAACTAAGACAACTGAATATTTGATGACACTAAGAAATTAAGTTTTTGGTAACACTAACATCCATTACAACATAATGATTATATTTTGAAAGAGTCCTTATGTATTAGAGATAAGCAAAGAAAGACTTATGGATAAAGTGTTATGATAGCTAAGATTTGTTTCAAAATACTCGGAAGGCAGTAGGGTTATTCATGAAGCAAAACTGGCCAGGAGTTGATGACTGTTGAAACTGAAGACAGATACACAGAAATCCATTATATTAGTTTCTCTACTTTTGAATATGCTTGAAACTTCCTATAATAAGTTTTCAAGCGTGTCTTTATCTAGTATAGATCTATATTGAAATATTTAGGATGTCTGGCATGAGCACTAGGAGGGATAGCGGTCCCTTTACTGAAATGAGAACTGGAAGAGAAATAATGAATAGCACATATTTAGACTTGCTAAATTTGAGTTGCCTGTGAAGCATCCAAGGGGAATATCAAGTAAGAGTTAGACAGGGAATTCTGTAGCTCAACCAAGATAAATTTGTGATTGTCATCAGCACTCACATGATGTTGGAAGTAACAGGAATGAAATCACCTAGAAGAGGGCCAGGACAGAACCCTCAGGAATATCAACAATCAGTAGCTAGAAAAGAATCAATAGAGAGACAGGGGAGGAGACTGCAGTTAAAGAAAGAAAAGAGGAATAGGTGACTGTGAAAACACTTCTGAGAGGGTTTGTTTGTTCTTTTGTTTTATACTGGGGATTAAACTCAGGACCTTGCACTTGCCAGGCAGGCACTTATGCCACTGAACAATATCCCGAGAGTTCTTATAAGACAGAAACTAAGAAAAGCCTACCAGAGAACCGTCTCTGGCTGACATGGAATGTCAGTCTCACTGTTGTCACTAACTGACATACACTCAGTCCTACTACCAGGACAGGTCTAGCAGAGATGCAAAGACACTAAAAAGAGGTAGCACCAGAGGGACAGACAGATGGAGTTAATATAGGTTGACAGATGGACATGCAAGTGATGCAGATACCAACAGAAGAAAAAAATAAGGGCCGGGGATCTAGCTCAGCAGCCTAAGCACCTGTCCGGCAAGGGCAAGGTTGTGAGTTCAATCCCCGGTGCCGCAAAAAAAATAAAATAAATAAATACATAAATAAATAAACAAACAGAGACAGGATGGCATTAGTGGATGAGAAAAGGGCACAGCCCTGGGATAGCAGGCCAGAAACCGATGGAGCTGTACTCACCCTTGGTGCTCCCCAGCATGGGCCACACATGCATCTAGCCGGAAACTCCAAGCACAGGCAGGGTCCTGAGCCAGGATACACTCTGAGCAGCTCTGGAGACGACCACAGTTGGTTGTGTTCACTTGTGTCACCTCGGTGTGGGAGCCAACCAGGAGCCAGCCCTAGAGAAAGGAAGCATGGAAGGGGAATATGCTGCATCTCCTAGACTTTAGGGTCACCTGTCTCTCCACTCAGATGTCTCCCTACTGGATTTTCCCAAAGTTATAACTCACGTGGTATAATTTCATGCTTTCAACTGGCTGTGGCTCTGGGAACAAGGCCAGATCCTCCAGGACACTAAGCTGGGCTCCAATGTGCACTGCTCGGTGCAAGTGTCCATTCTCTAGGAGACAAGAAAGAGGTAAGAATAATGGCCTCACTGCCCCTGTCCATGGGACTCTGATGCCTGTACATATTAGGAGTCCCCTCTGTGATGAGAATATACTACAGGGCAACTTGTTTGACTATTAAATATACCTGTACCCAGGTAGAGCACATCATACTCTTTCCCTGAGAGGCTGGTCACCCTGTGGGCCACCACTCTGAGATAGGCTGTATCCGTAGTGACCAGCAGGGGGTGCCCATCAGCGGGAAACACTGGCCTGTCCATGAGTGGGTGGTCCCGGATGAAGGTGAGCACACGATCAGGCAAGGAGAGCGATGAGCTGAACTGATGGAGCTTCATGTTCTTGGTGATACACTAGAACAAACACAGCGCTGGGTGACAAAGTTTCTCAGGGAACAAAGTGTCAGTGATGCGTAGCCTGGCTCTCGCCCAGAGGACAGCTCTTTGAGCTCTGGGTTAAAGACCTGGCCTGGTTCCCTTACCTCTCCTGGTCTGGGATGGGGCACATCATTGTCCGTGACAGGTAGTCCCCTGTTGCAGTCATGTTTTAGCTCTCTGAAGGTACCATTCAGTACTGTCCGAATGTCTTGTGGTCTGAAGGCACAGACAGCAGAGATGGCAGCCCCTTCCCTGAAAGAGTCACAAGTTGAAAGTATGTGTCTGTGGGGAGCTAGACAACAGCAACTTATCTCTTGTCAAATGAAATGACCCCAAGAATGGAGCCACGGGAAAGAGTCTATCCCACTCTGAAGGAGACAGCCATGACACTGTGCCAATCCCATGGCCTCCCACCCTGTAACTCTCCACACCAGCAACCCTCACCACTGGGAAGAAAAGATGCCATAGAAGATGGGAGTCCCCACTCCAAGATCAGGTCGAAGTTCAGCCATGTCCTGCAGGACAGTGGAGGCCCGGCCATGCTCAGGCCCTGGACACAGCAGGTCAGCCTTCAGGAATGTTGTCCACCTCTGCTGAAGGGTCTTCCGACCCCCAAGGTCCCCCTGGTGTGACAAGCACATGGAAAATTCTCTTTAGAAGACCAACATTAAGCAAGGAGTATAGAGACAAATACAAGTTTCCTCCTTGACTTCAGGGCAGACACAAAAGATGGAGAGACATGCGTAGAAATATAAGAACAGACATAGACAGGGGAACTGCAGGGATAATGAGATTTGGGAGTAGATAAGGTCATAATAATAAAGCCAGTAACTAAGTCAACTGTGCACTTATAATGAAGTGTTTTATTGAGTTCCCTCCTATAGTCCTCAAAACAAGTTCCCCCAATTAGTCCTCAAAACAATCCTAGGTCAGCATCATTATTATCTTCATTCTACATTTCAAATGTGCTAAAAAAAAAAAATTTAAAAAACCTGCCCAGGTCACAGCAAGTGGTGGAGCAGGACTTAAACCCAGGTCTGTCTGCCACTGGTTCCAGCCTTAACTTCCACACTCGTCCACCTCCTACAGACAGTGTGTCACAGTGGTAATTGTGGGCGTCTGAGAGGCCAGACATTCCTCAAGTTCCCAGGAAGGAAGGCAGAGAAAAAAGAAGACAGAGGAAAAATGCAAAAACAGAGATTCAGAGAGGAAATGACAGGAGGACATACAGCAGGAGATGACAGACAGTCAGACAGGGGTCTCACCGCGCACACACGGGCCACGCGTGGGACCTTGATGTGCTCATATGAGTCAAATGTTCTGGAGGTCTCCGTAAAGAAGAAGTAGATTTCCTCGTCACCATCTTCATCCCCCCACTCGGCTGGGCTCAGGGCTACAGCTGTGACAAAGGCGGGGGCTGGGGAGACCAGCGGCCTCAGATCCCCACAGACATAGCCTGGGGCCACCCAGCCTCCACCCCGTCCATACTTCAGGGAACCCATCTCCCTCTACCCACCGTTAAGCCAGGCTGGCAAAGTCTCTATGCGAATCCAATCCTCAGCGCGACCCACAGCCCGGGAGATAATCGACTCTGTCCCCAGGTAGTTTTTCACAGTGGCAGTGTAAAGAACCCCCCCTGTAGGGTAACAGGGAAGAGATGGACTATCAGAAACCCACAGCAGGAAGCAATGGCAGAGCACAGAATAAAGTAGGGCAGCAACTCTCAGGCCTAAGTGCCCACTAAGTGCCAGAAACCACTAAGCACATCCCAGGGATCACTTTAGAGTAAACATCGACATAAACTGCCCTGAAGCAATACAGCAACCAGTGCTAAGAGAAAACAGGGCCAGAATGTCCACTGGTGTAAAGGGAACATAAAGAGCTCCCTGGTGGAAGTCAGGTTTTGTCTTGGATTTTTGTTGCTGGTGTGGTAACTGTCCTGTGACCCTCCAGGAGGGGCACTGGCTGCATGGCACATTCCAGTATTACTTAAGTTTTCCACTATGGTAAAGTCTGAGGGAACTAGTGTTCTTTCTGAGTATCAGAAGGCATACACTGCTCTGGAACAAGTCACGTCTTCAGGATACACTAAAATCCCTTGGGGGCTTAATCAGACTACAAATCTCTAGTCCTAGAAATTCTCATTCAGTAGATTTTAGGGGTATCCCAACAACCTGCACTGCAAACAAGCAATCAGAATTATTCTGATGCAACTGGGACGGGCCTCAGTTTGAGAACATTTGAAAAAACACAAGCCCAGGGGATGAATGGGGCTTCATGGACAGCAGCAAAAGCAGCATAGACATTGGATCTCTCCTATATGCGAAGGAGCAGAGGCACCCTAGGAATGCTGGGGGTTTGAGAAGAGAAAATCAGTCACCCTGCGATGGAAGGGAGGTGCAGTTCTTTGGGTTGAATGGGAGGGAACTATGACTACCATAACACTGCCAAGGACTCAGCCATGAGTAGGAAGACGATGAATCAGGGTAGTAGAAGGTCATGGACACCTGGAGCAGTCGTGAGCATCACAGGCACTCTGGAGAGAACAAGATGACATGTTTTCATCACCTGTTGTGTAACAAGGCACTATGTTGGATGTTGAGTATATCACTGCCCTCAAGAATTCCCATTTGAGCCAGGAAGACAAGTACATAGTCAGAAAATAGAAGGCTTGAACTAGTAGATGGGGGGAGGAGGGCTACAAAGGAAAATCAAGCTACATCTACCTAGAATCCAGCATGTCTGAAGAATGACAAATCTCATACAAGGAGGACTTTGGGGAGAAAAACAGGCAAGCAGCAAAGAGGGGTGCCATATTATATGCATGCATGTAGGAATACTGGTGGCTGAAACCCAAAGGGGCAGAGGATACACTAGAATCCCTTGGGGGCTTAATCAAAATACAAATCTCTAGTCCTAGAAATTGCCAGCCAGGGCAGGTGAGCAGAGATAATGCTAGAGAGGTGAAGATGGTCTTGCAATTGTGAAGAATATGTTCTACCATACCAGCAACGTGGACTGTATCCTCCAAGGAAGAGTAAAATGGCAGAGGTATTTTTAAAGAGGAGAGTAACATAATCAATTTTATTTTTTGAGAAGATACTATTTACAGGCCATTCGCACAGCCTAGGCAAGTGTAAAAGGCCAAACAAAGGCAAGGTAGAGAAAATAAAGGAGATGGACTTAGAAGATATTTCCAAAGTAGAATTCATTAATGAGGTTTGAAAATCAACTGAACATGAAATATGAGAAAATGGAGTAAAATAATGGCTTGCACCACTGATGACAGCAGATTGTAATGTTATTACCCAAGCCAGGAAATGATAGGAAAGGTCCATGATGGAGGCAAAGCAGAGGAAGTGAATTCAGGGAAGACTGCTGTGTTGGGAGCTGGTGCATGGAGGCCTCGGCAAGATCTTTCAGGGTTCTGTTTGTTGGGAAAGCAGAAGAAAGCCATATGAAGGGATGAAAAATCACCCTAGGGCCACACATCCTCCAGAAAAGCTGCATGTGGCAGGCACTGGTAAGAGCAAGTGGCCTAGAGAAAACAGTCTATGCAGAGCAAAAAAAGGGCCAGGTGGACTCTGAAGGCAGCATTGCGGGGGAGGAGGGGGTGGCTGGAAACCTCCTTAGGGAACGAAAAGGGAGACTGTTCCATCATTTGAGATTGTGCAAAGAATCCAAGTGGTTTAGAGCCAGGAAGACTTTCATTTGAACTCTGAGTACTACCAGCTGTACGATCCTGGGCAAATTAACTTCCCTAAATCTCAGTTTCTTTAAATGTAGAATAAGGATGATACCATTTTCCCACTCAGAGAAAGTGCAGAGGGTTGGATGAGATCAACCACAGAGCCCTGGCTGGGATCTGGTATATGGTAGGCATTCAATTCACATTAATTACAGCTCCTCATGAAACCTCAAAGAGCTACATGCCATCAGAAGGAGAAAGGGAGCTACAAAATGGCATCCCGTTCCCTTCTAGAGAATTTCGGAAAAGAAAAACCAAATATTGATTAAAGGTCCTAGCAGTAAATGGAGCAGCAAATGAGGCAACCCTCTGTACTTCCAGGGGGGTAAAGTGTTGATACAGAAGGGCTGGATTGAAAATTTTTCCTAACAGCACAATACACAAAATAGCCTAAAGCCAAAGGTCTGAGAGTATCTGTGTAGTAGATTCCCCAAGATTGAAAGGTGTGGTACAAGAGACAGTTACATTTATTTTGGGAATATGGCTTAAAGTATGGAATTGGAGGAAAATAATCATTAATATTCTAGAAACTGTAAAAAGACTACAAATCACCATGCAAAACCCAAAAATGGATGGAAACAAAGGGTCCCAAAATGACCTAAGGGATCAGTGGGGGAGCTAGTAACACCAGAACCTAGAAATGCAAAAGAGGGCACTCAGGGCAAAATAACAGAAGGTCACTGACCCACAGCACTGAAGGAGGTATCAGACACACTGGCAGGAAGTAGCAGGGCTACAGGTGTTCCAGGATTACCAAGGAACTGTGACAGCCTTACACACAGAAGACACAGCAGCCATTACAGTCGGGAGGACAGGAGGACACAGGACCGCTGTGTGACCTAGATTCTTCAAGACACTATCAATTCCCAATTCCAGTACAATGGGATTGCAATGTTCACATAACAAAACATCCCTAAATATGTAATCATTTGGCAAATTTGTGCTGAATGGATCAAGTTAGTAAACATTAAAATACACATCTGACCACTAGTAAAAGATGATGTGCAAAACACATCACAGAGTTGAGCTGAGTTCGGTGGACAAGCTAATTAGAGAAGGAAAAAAATACTGGTGCTAATTCTGCCCTGTTTTTAAAGAATACATGTACTATCTGCAGGCATAGGAGTTTTGAAGGAACTGTAATTCTACAGTGTTAATAATATTTGTTTTTGATTAATGAAATCAGAAGTGATTTTCTTTTTACTTTTTTGTATTCACTTTTTTGTAATTAGCATCTTTTACTTTTGTAACCCCAAAATTAAGATATTTCATTTTAGAAATAAAAAAAAGTGAAAGCTCCAAAACATAAAGAATTACAGCCAAAGAAAAATCACAAGTATGTCTAAGGGCTGGGGATTTAGCTCAGCAGCACAAGCGCTTGCCAGGTAGGAAGTCACGAGTTTGATTCCCAGTACCCCCCAAAAAAATTAATAATAAAATAAAATAAAATAAAATAATTGTTAACAAGTATGTCTGAAAATGAATCCCTGCTTGTACAGATGGAAAAACTGTGAACACAGGCCTCCCAAATGAGTTAGCACCCCAACACCGACACACTAGGATGTGTGTCATGACAGGGGATGGTTCACTATACCATAGGGGTTTCCATTTTCCATTCTGATGGCAAAATGCTCACTTTTAAAAGTATAAGAATTATGTGCTCAACAGGTGTTTTTTTCCTTCCTTGTTTGTCACAAGGTCTTCTTGTATAGTTCAGGCTGGCCTTGAGTTCACTACATTGCCCAGGTTGGCCTCAAACTTGCAGTGATCCTCCTGCCTCAGCCTCCCGAGTGCTGGGATTACAAGTGTGCACCACCACATCCAGCTCATAAATTTTCAAAAGATTTTAAACATTCCCTGCCCTTGCTTTTTTCACATCCTTTTCTCCTCATGTTCAGATGTTTTTTAGGGTAGATAGCTCCTACTCTAATTTTCTCCATTTCTTTGTCTAAGCATTGAGGCAGCTGAATACTTTTAATGGCCATTTAGTAAGACATAATTAGGTCATTGAAGATGCAGTGTTTATTTTTCCCTCTGTTGGTCATGTAGGATTTCTATAACCATCTCATTTCAGTGTATGAATGCTAATCTTGGGACAGACACACATGGATTTAAAAGGTGGGCTTGGCCCCCAGAAGGTAGAAGCAGCCAGTGCATCTACAACAATTTGCTGCACTCCTTAGCAGATCACAAGACACAATGGGACTGAAAGGAGTGGATAACAAATCACAGGGTGGGTTCCTGAAGAGAAAGAGCAACAGCTTCTGCTCATTTTGAAGAAAGCCTGCTTTATTACAGGATATGGGAAAGAGGAACCAAGACAGACCGACTACTGCCTGTAGTTTGAGTACCTGGGTGAGTAGGGGCACTATGCCCTCTGACAAAGAAATGGTGGTGGAGGAGCAATTTTGGAGAAAGTGATTGAAGCTGATGATCTCAGTTTGAGATACGATGATTTTGAGAACACTGTGGGACATCCAAGTGGAGATGTGTGAAGGGCAGCTGGATATGTACTCTATACCTCAATAGTGTCTAGGAGGCAAGTACAGATTGGGGAGGCATCAGAATGTGCTGGAAAAAGAAGCCACAGAGCTGGCTGAGATCACAACTGCATTGAGCAAGGGACTGGTTGGTGGAAGCCTAAGGAGCTCTAACACTTAAATGAGCAGAAGACCAAAAAAAAAAA
>RJWT010028736.1:0-15127 GCA_004365215.1 Cuniculus paca | reverse complement strand
TGGGATGCCCAGGAGAGGATTTAAGGAGCAAAAGGGGGTGATTCTGGGCCTCTTTTTTCCTTTTTGTTCCTTTTCAGACCCTGTTCACCTATCTATATGTTTCACAAAAACGGTTTTCTTTAGTGCATAGAGAAAATTCTAAGAATTGAAAGATCCTGGAGGGTCAAGGAGAAGGCAGAGCTGCAGAAAGAAGAAAGGTGAAAGGAGGCCGGGTCTGAAAATGTGAAGAGGTGAGACATGGGCGTTTCATTGCTTCAAAGTGGGGGTTGGGAGCATAGGGTCAAATGATGGAAACAACAACAGGAAACTGGGAGAGAGTTGGGTAAAGAGGGCGAATCAGGACACTGCTTGGAGGGTCTAAGACTCAAGGCTGAGGAGTAAGAGCCCATCATGCAAGCCGTGGGAACCCCTGAGGGTTTCAGATTAAAAGAGTGATCTCACTATTGTTTCACTTTGTATCAGAAAGATAGTCATGTTGGGGACAATCAGTCAATTTGAAGATGGGTAGTGAGGTTAGCGGTTATGGAAATAACATGGGTGTGGCTCTCATAACCATCAAACTGCTAATTTAGTTGTGTTTACCCTTCGCAGTGCACCACTCACCCCAAGCATACTGCTATCCGTATAAATCACTGAAAAAGCGTTCTCCTGAACAATAGTTACCACTACCACCCTCAATATTCCCAGTGTGTCCTATCTGTTTTATTGTAGCTCATTTACACTTGGAGAGCTGCCACCTGGGAACTGAATTCATGATCCAGGCCCAGTGAGGAGTCCTGACTCTTCCTTTCATGTGTGGAAAATTCTGATCTTGAGCAGTGTTTTACAGAAAGTGTTACAGTCCCCAAAGGAGCACAAAACACAGTTTACTAAATTGAAGGGTAAGCTTGGTCCAGCGACAGTATCATAGCCAATGAGGTATATCCAAGGTACGATTATTGCTTATTAAAATAAAGGGTGAAGAATAGAACAACTATTTGTATTGCTTCTCTTTTGTTCTTGTAAAATGTTTATTTTCATGTAAGTTTTAAAATATATATTATTATATGATGTAAATTATTGCTGGCATACAACCTACACACATAGCAGAGGTTTACTAGCAAATTTTTACTGAAAAGTGTGTATCTTCTGAAAAGTTTGGCAGCTACGATAGGGGGTATCCCAAATAATTAAAGGTAATAATGAAACGACCAACTACAGTATTTCCTTAACGGATTTCTCTCAAATATTATAATTTAAATCTCTGCCTTTTCACATGGTCGTCTATAGTCTGAAATTCATTCTGCTGCAAAGTCGCAGTGCATCTGCATGAAGTTACTCTGGTGTAGCCTGCAGAGAACCAGTCACCTTTCCTGAGGGCTGGTCACTGTCTAGGCAAGATGGAGCCCCTCCCGTGGTCTCAGTTTATTTCTTAAAGTTAGCTGGTTGCCTTCATGTTCCTTTTCATTAATTAAGGTTTTACTATAAATCTGTGAATATTTAGAAACTGCTCAATCTTTTTGTCTCTCATTTAACTTCAACAGGGAAATGCTGGAGATTTAGTCATCCAGGACCTGCCTCTGCTCCCTCTTTGGCTCCATTGACTCAAGAAAGCATTCGTAGGTTTATCTTTTCATCAGGAAGCTCTAGAAACACAACCCCTAAATAACCACAACTCTTTGACATAATAACTAACTCATCCAATAAGTCACTTGCCACCAAAAGAGGCCACAGAAAGCCTACAAAGTTAAAGATGGGTCAGTTGACATTTCCTGGAAGGTAGTTGGGTAGTTTTACCCAACTATGTACACACAGCTAGGAGCAGTTACAATATCTTAACAGTCAAGTCCTATTCAAATAGTTTGGAGAGAGGATAAATCAGTTAGGGACAAAATTTAAGTTACCAGTGTCCAACAATAGGCATGTGTTAAATTTTGATATATCCTTCTGAAGTATTCTACAGAGCTTTAAAAAACTATGTTGTAACATGTAGAAATAGAATATGAGGGAAAAATGGGATACAATTCATAATGTAGCATAATATAAAGACCAGAGTGTGAGGGTGGGAAGAATACTTTAAAATGTTAACAAAGAAATATCCAGAAAAAGAAGTACGAGTGATCTTTATTTGCTTCTTTATATCAGTCTACATTTTCACATTCCTTCAATATGTGAATATATGTGTTCAATATGTGTTCAGTTATTCAGCAAATATTTGTCCTCCTTCCCTCCCTTCTTCCTTCCCTCCCTCCCTGACCTTCCCTTCCTTTCTTTCTCCCTCCCTCTCCTTCCTTCTCTTTCTCCCTCCCCCCTTTTCCTTTCTCTCCTCAGCCTTGTCCTCCTCTTCCTCTTCTTTTCCTCTTCTTCTTTCCCTTTCTCCTCCTCCTCCTCTTCTTTTTCTCCTCTTCTTCCTTCTTCTTCTTTCTTCTCCTTCTTCTCATACTTCTCATTCTTCTCCTTCTCCTTCTTCTATAATGGGAATTGAATGCATAGCCTTCATACTGAGCTATATCCCAGCTCTTTTTATTTTCAATTTTGAGAGGATCTTCCTAAGTCACTAAGTTGCTTAGGCTTGGCTAGAACTCAGCAAATATTTCCTGTATGCCATCTAAAAGTTCATTGTGCTCTAGACACTAGAAGTAGAAGCAAGCCCGACTCTCCTACAGTTTATTCTCTGATCAGTAGACACATGATAAGCCAGAATTATACATATCCTGCAAGCCTGAGGACTAATCTGACTGCAGTACCTCCTGTGAAGACAGCCAGCAGCGCCATGGGAGGGAGCGAGCAGGGCTGTCTTCCTGCTTGGCACAAATGTTTCTCAGAGGGTCTGGGAGGAGAGGTGCCCCTCGGCTTCCTTTGGGCTGCTTGTGCTCAGGGAGCAGAGAGGAGGGCAAGGGAGGCGGAGGACAGTGCGTGTGGAGGGTGAACCCTGGCTGTGGGGAACAGAGGACGCCACTCTCAGCATCTGGGTCTGAGGCGGGGTTTGGCCTCTCTCTACATGTGGTGGGGCCCAGAATGGCTTCACGTGGAGAGTGGCAAGTCATTACCCCCCAGAGAGAGAAACTTCTGACAGTGGAGGCAGAAAAGGAGCAGGAAGATCTATTAGAAAAACTGTATTTTTTTTTTTTGTAATTTGCCAGTTCTGATTTTCTCCAACTGTAACATGGGTTAGCGATTTTCAAGGTACTTTCAGTACTTAAAAGTAATGACACAGCTTTCTGTGTACTTGTTACCTTGTGTGTCAAACACAGGTTCAAATCCAACTCTTCTTTTAATTCTCAGCATACTAGCCTGCATCGTAAAAATCCGGGTAGATCAGTATGCCACACACTGGCATGTGTTGCTTGCATTAGCAGTGTCTGGATGAGTGTGTTTGGATGTGTTAATTCCTGAGTGAGTTTTCTCTGGGCTTCTCGATGAACTTGCGTGTTGAGGATTTTGCACTGAATGTAGTAGGGAGTCATTGAGGGCTCTTTTAGCAAAGGCTGACTTACATTTTGGAAATTGCACTCAAGCAGTGTTGAAGGGCTTCCGGAAAGGGCCAGGAAAAGAGACAGAGAGACACACTGATTTATTAGAAAACACTTCTGAGCCATGATCTTTGACAGAGACATCAGGCAAAAGCAGAGATGTGTTTCTGTGAGGAAGGAGCTCTTTTTTTCTGGTACTGGAGTTCAAATCCAAGGCCTTTACACTGAACTATAGCCTTCTGTTTTTATTTTATTCATTGCTTAGACTTTGAGACAGGTCTTCCAAGTTGCCCAGGTTGGGCTTGAACTTGTGATCCTCTTGCCTAACTCTCCTAGAGCACTAGAATTACAGACATGCCCAGAACCACCTCCATGGCAGGCCGTCAAAAATTGGGAGACAGAAAGTGCAAGACTCCATCTATTTATAGTTGGGGGAAATGAGGCACAAAGAGACAAAGTGACTCATGTGCCAAGGATTTCTGACTTCAGGGCCTCCTCATAGCTAATGTGAAAACCAGATTCCACCACTTAAAGGAGTCATGCAGGGAAAGGAAGGGTTTCTGCTTGCACGAAAATGGAATGGAACACAGGGAGGGGGGAGGAGGAACAAGTCTCCTCTGCAGAAAACATGACAAATGCTCTGATACCTTAATTTTGACACTCCCATAATCCAAAAAGGCCTTAAATAGGCAGTCGAGCTTGTGTTATGAAACCAGAGCAGATCAAACAAAAGAAATAAGCAAAACTTGAGCAAGCTAGATGATAATGCTTGTGGAGAGCATGTAAATCCAAGTGAAAATAGATCAGAGACATTCTCCCAAGAGACACCGCACTTGGAGATCCTGGAACCAAGACCCTTACATAAAAACAGAGAGGATGTACGTTGGGGGTAAGGAGGGGGTTATTGTCACACTTGGAGAAGACACAAATATTGCCAACAGAACAAGGAATGGGACTGGAGTCATCTCTCCCCGTTCTGAGCTAGTAGTCATCTTACTTCCTCATAATTATCTTGTGCCAAACTATTTGCCATACAGACAGGCACAAACGTGGGGTCCAACCAAAGTGATTTCAGAACAATCTTGTGCTTATTGCATTTATACACCTACACACACACACACGCACACACAGCTCTGGGCTTGTGAAGTCTTCCCTTTACTATGCAGTGAGCACCAAGAGCATTATTTTAATATCTGCATTTGGGCTCTGATTCAGAGGCACAGCTCGTGGAACCCACAAGCAACCTTAGCCTTGCCCAACCTTTGCATTTCACAAAGGAAGACTGGACTCAGTGGGTGAGGCTGCGGGCTTACCGCTCCCAGCCTCAGGGCAATTTCTCCACTCCAGGAAAGTAAATTGTCTTCTTGAACACATGTGCACTAACTTCTGTTCTCAAGTATATATTCTCGAAAGGAAGATCATGGAAGTCTAGACAATTTTCAACATTCTAGTTTGAAATCTTGGCATACTGATTAGTGAATTTCTGAAAATTTTTAACTTCTTTGAAAGTTTGGTACAACCATGGTAGTAACAAACAGAACCATTCATTAAATAAACATTTACTAAATGTTCATTTATGTACTGGAATTTTCCTTGGTCCTTTTTGTGTTTTGAATCTCTTCTAATTTTCCTAATAGTAAGGTACAGGTATCATCATTCTCTTAGTTTTTCAAAAGGGAAAATAGAGCTCAGATAAGCCAAGAGACTTTTCTCCAGGTCACAGACTCTAGAAGAGCAGAGTCTGGATTTGACCCTCTGCTGGGTTCCATTATGCTGTGTGTCTCTGATGCTCTCACAATCTGGATTTCTCTGGACCCATCCTCTTCTGAGCTGTGAGCTCAGTTACCCCTGAAGTGTGTAAGCCCCTCCAGGAGGCTCAGGGTGGGTGACTCATGGAAGCGGAACGGGACTATAAACAGGCCCAGAGCAGAGCCAACATTATTCCCATTAGAGG
Organism: Cuniculus paca; assembly: GCA_004365215.1. Classification (NCBI taxonomy): domain Eukaryota; kingdom Metazoa; phylum Chordata; class Mammalia; order Rodentia; family Cuniculidae; genus Cuniculus; species Cuniculus paca. The sequence goes on along the minus strand of RJWT010028736.1, from coordinate 9,721 downwards.
TCTGGTCTCTTTGAGGGGTTTATAAGACACATCATGCTTGCTCACAGATGCGAGGGCAAAACATTAAGGGTCTAGATCTAGGACGGACTTAGGCTTCAGAAAAGATGTAGAATATGGCATAGTCTCAAAGAAAGTGTGCTGGTGAAAGTCCCTCCACGTTTTAGGTGAACGTGTTTTTTCAGTTGACCTGGAGAACTTCCTACACAGAACAAGAACTTCCCCCAGTGTCCCTGACAGCATTCTGTTTCCGTTTTAATGTTTCTAAGAACTGGGGGTTCATTACTTTCCAGTCTATTCTAATTGTTAGAGAGATACAGACTTCATGTTAAGCCAAAAATTGCCTTCTGAATGTGTCTATGCCTTGGGTGCTGCTGGTCTGACCTTTGGTTTACAAAGACCGAGTCCACCTCCTTCCTACCCAACAGCCCTCTGGGTATTTGAAGAGAACTTTCATTTTTTTCTACCAGTGTTCCCTAAAGTACACTGATTAGAGTAGTAAGTTTGCTGATGTTACCAGGTGTCCTTATAAAACAAACATAACAAAACAAACACACAAAACTCCATAAATAGCATTTTGTGGACAAGCCAGGTTAAACTAGGTCAGCAGGTATACTTCCTGTAAGAATTCTCAGAACATCTCCAATGTCACTGCAGAGTATGAATTTCAAAAGAGACACAGTGGAGGTACAGTTTCTCAAACGTTTGACTTCAAACCTTTATTTTTTCTTTCCCCTTTCTTCTCTTCCTCCCTTCCTCTGTTCCTTCCTTCCTTCTTTTTTCGCAGTGTACCTTTTATTGTTTTCCATATACACTATTAGAAATGTTTTCAAAATGCTTTCTTACATAAATCTAAATTATTATTGTTTCTGAATTAAGAGGTAAACATCCTCCAATTCTTTATTTTGAGATATTAATGCTAAGATTTTTTCACTCTCTTTACCCTTCTTCTCTACTAGGACTGTCAGATTAACACAGAAGACGCCCAGTTAAATTTGAAATTGACATAAAATGAAAATGTTTGGTATTAGTATAGCCTATGCAATATTTTGAACATACTTATTTAAAAAAATTTTTGTTGGTTACCTGGAATTAAAATATGACTTGGTGTTCTATATTTTTATTTGTTAAATCTGACAATCTTAGAAGAGTTCCCAATGCCACCTTCCTCAGAATTGGTCAGAATATTTCAGAGGCAGACCAAGACCAAGACTTTGAAAACTTTGGGAGTTACCTTAACTGTGTTTTCCCAGAGACTTTTTTTTTTTTTTGTACTGGGGATCGAACTCATGACCTCACACTTGCCAGGCAGGCACTTATCCCAGAGACATTTTTGAAATGAAGATAGTCATTTTTTTAAAAATGGATGACTAGAAGCCAGCATGAGCGTGACAGATATCAGATCTTTCTGAATCTACTGGCAAAACCAGCAGCCAATCTTTCATCCCTCACCCCTATACATATTTACATTTTCTTGAATGTCAGTAGGAGGGAATTAAACCACGCACTATTTATAACTCCCTTTCCATTGTCTCTTCCTTTAGACTGAAAGAAATTCAAAGGCAGGGAGCAGCTGGGTCTGTCTTGGTAACTACTATATCCTTATAGGCTGTGGTTTATAAAAGTGCTCATTTTTTTTTTAATGAATGAATTACTCACAAAGGTGCTTGGAAAGCTAAATATGCCAGATAAATTGACATTCATGGGGGAGAGACTGCCAGATTTTTTCGTCAGGGTTGGAATTTGTCATCCACCCCAGACTTTCTCATACCTATTACTGTATACGCTGCTCACCTGTGCTGAAGGCTATTCTGTTGGAAGATGTTGTGCAAAACAAGAACATCTAATTGCTATGACTAAAATAAAACATTTCAACCAACACAAGCTGTTTTCAAGAAGTTGAATGACTTCCCGGAGCCTGCAAGTTTTACCGAGGTGTGGAACTTGGCCCTTAAATCAGTCTGGGCCATCTCCAATAGGCGTGGGGCTGGGGCACATAGCACTGGGTCTTCCCACAAGAAACATCCTGCTTCAAGAGGAACTGGGCGAAGAGAACAAGGAAAGCCTCAGAGGAATCTGAGCAGCCAGAGCATAGACATGGGGAGCAGGATGCAGGATTCTACAGCATTACCTTGGCAAGGAGGCACCTGGAGACTAGACATGAAGTGCTCGTAGCTTTTGTCCTAAGCCACGGTTGATCTAGTTCACTGCCGCACACCCCTAGCAGAAGCTCACCCAGGCTGTGGATTGTCAACACTGGGAGCTGCATCCATACTGTCCCTGGAGTATGCAATTGCTTCTCTACTGCTTGGCCCCTGTGGTTCCAGTGTGGGAGGTGCTAACCGCCCCTGACTTTATAAGATAAAATGCAGCAGAGAGCAGAGAAGCATAATGAGAAGCACCTGGGTCTTGGGAATGTAGCAGGTACAGTCAAACCCATGCTGTTTCCTGAGTCTGAGCATGAAGACCTAAATTCATTATCCAGCCATGTCCCCTATTAACTCACGGTCCTTAAGCAAGTCTCTTACCCTTAGTCCTCAGATCGGTGGAACTGGGGCAGCCATGGTGACCTGAGTGTTCTTGCGATGATTAGACAAGGTGGCAGATGAGCAAGCTCTTTGAAAACTGTCAGCTGCTGGGTCAACCTGAGGAACTATTTCTAAAAGTATCCCTTGGAGCACTATGGGCTTCAGCAGCTTGGTCTGATAGATTGCTGCTAGGGCTACATAGAAGACCATGCAGATGAGATCAGGGGAAAGAAACATGCCCTTTATGCAACCCAAACCAAAATGAAAAACTATGGACTTTCTCTTAGTTATGGAAGAAAACATGTTCCAAGCTCCCTTGAAAAACAAAATATCAACGGGTAGGAGATCCAAAAAACCTCCTGAGAACATCTTTAAGGTCTGAGGACATAAAGGCTGTAGGTGAGCCTTCAATTCTATAAGAGTGTTACTACTGATCCCTTTGGAGACTGTTAGTAGCTTTGTACAAGGCTCTTGGAGGCTTTGCTGGTAAACGGGAGACAAATGTATGCAAGTATAGTTTCATTTCATTGAGTGGAAAGTAATGCAGGGTGCTGTGGTTGATAAATTATTTGCTGCTTCCTCTGCTGTGAGATGCTGCACCTACTGGAAGAAAATTTGCTAATGTGCGAAGATGTGTGTACAGGTGTTTACAGAGCCAAGGCAATAGGGAACACAGATAGTTACCCTGTGCTGAACAGGATTTCCCACCTGGTTTTGTGTATTTCTTCTGCAGTGTCACATCACTGGCAGCGGTTATTAGAGGGATGCATTACTTTCGGTCCCAAGGAGGTCCTGAAGACCTCTGATTTCCTCCATTGTCCCTTATGTTTACTTAGTATTAAAGACTCCACTCAGCGCAAAGATTACTCCAGGCTGCAGTTGCCAGAGGCTCTGCTTGTGACTCTGGGAGGGTACAAGGCAATCTTTATGCAACCCAACCTGCCCAACCTCCTCTCCTTGCCAGGCCAAGAATAGTCAATGATCATGTTCTGGAAGAAACCCCACCTTGTCACTGGATGGTTTGAGCCAAGAAGAGGTGGAGCAGAGCTGCAGGCACATGCAGGAGGCCAAGCAGCTAAATCCACAGGGAAGGCAGAGCGCTCCCTTCAAATCAACCATTTCCCTAGTCTGGCCCCAAGGACTGGCTTAGGTCTGCTGGCACTCAGTGAGGAGGGTATTGTCCACCTCCCAACACACACTGAATTATATGTGCTATGCATAGGAAACGGGAAGCAGAGTTTGAGAATGAATACTGATATGATTTTCACAAACATGCACAAGTGTACCTATGGAAACCGCATGTTGTCTCTGCGAGATGCTTCTGTTTGAGTAAGTATCTCTTCAGAGATATTCTCTCAAAATACAAATCTGATCTCTGCTGCAAATACATTGAATGTGGTTAGGGCAAAGACCCAAATCTTTAAGGCAGCCTAAAAGGTCCTTCCTGTCACATCCCCTGCCTGCTTGTTGTACCCCAGTGTGCCCTTCCTCCTTGAATATCAGCTTCACTGACTTTTTGCTGGAGTCTTTCTTATAAAGGAAGTTTTCTTTCATTACAGGACATGTGCACATGCTTTTATCCCCATGTGGCATTGGCAAATTTCTTATTGTTTTCTTTTTCTAGGAGTCAGCCAGTCACCCTTCAGCTCTCTACTGAAACTTCACTTTTCTGGGAGAACTTTTGTTGACTTCTCCAAATTAGTCAGGTTCCCTCAAAACATCTTAGATCTCTTTCATAGCTCCTACCCCAGTTGCAATTTTATATAGCTTTTTAAAAAATTATCTTTTCCACTATGAGAAAACTTAGGCTAAAGATAAACTCTATTCATTCATCTATAGATCTTCAGTATCTAACAGTCCCTGATGCACGAGCAATCAGTGGACATGTACTAAGCCAAGGGTGCATACACATACTTGAGTACTGGGGTCAGCACATGAGCCCGTGTGTGCTCAGGTAGAAGTATGACTGTGGTAATGTGACACGGCATGGTTGCTCAGGTGCAGCATACACATATATGCCTAAGAATCCCCACACGCTTTCGGACCTGAGGAAGGATGTTTGGGTCTGCCTGTGTCTGTGTCCTACATGTGTGTACATATTCAAAAGAACCTAGATGTGCACAAATATCTATGTGAAGTGTTTGCATCTGCTCTCATATGGTCATCTGTCTTAGAGTATTTTCTGTTACTCTAACAGAACACTGGAGACTGGTCATTTATGAAGAAAAGAGGTTTATTTGGCTCATGGCTTGCGAGACTGGCAAGTCCAAGATTGGTTGGCTGCATCTGCTGAGGGCCTTGTGATACTGCACTGGAGGGCCATCAGGTGGGTGCAGCAAGAAAAACAGAAAACAAACAACAAAACAAGAACCAAAACAAGAACCAGAAACAATAATTCATAATTCATGCCTTACTTTATAGCAGCATGAGTTCATGAAAAGAAACCCTACACTCCCTCAAAAAAAGCACTAGTGCTCCTTAACAGTATAATTCATAGCTACTTACAAGCCCCACCTCCCAACACCACCACAATAGTGGTCAAATTTCGATATGATCTTCAAAGGGCATGAACAATATAGAAACCCAGAATGGCATCAGTGTAAGAGTCTGTGTGTGTTTGTTTGGGTGTGTGCATCTGTGGGGGCGTGTGTGAGTCATGCTGTTTTCTGCAGGTGGGCGGGTCCCCCTTCGGATTTCTAAGCAGGAGGGTTTATGTCCATTTGGCAAATTGTTTCATCCAGACCTTGGCATAATTGGACTTAGGTCAAAGTGGGCTGCAGTGAGGAAGGAGCCCTGGACTAGGGAGCTACCACTAGGGCAAATTTTTTCTTCTTCTGGCTTCTGCCTCCTTACCTACATGCACAAGGCTGGGAACAAGGTGACAGTGCTGCTTTTGGGGGTGGTTGTAACTGATTAGATGCCAGACTGTGAGAGAACACATTTTCATTGAAGTACCTAGTTGCTCGAGGCACTTTATTATCATCTTCCTTGCTTATGATTAAATTTAATTACTTATAAATTATTTTCATCTACATTGTTCTACTGAATAACACAGGAAAATTAGGATTCTGTTTATTTGACAGAATGATTGTTTGTGTAAATGCATACAGGATCAGATTTCACATGCTTATATTTGGTTCTCTGGAGCAGGAAGGAGAGGGGTCTATGGGACACCTGCTTCATAATCCTCCAAGAAGTTGAGGCAAAAATGTGATTTTCTGGCCTCTAACTACATTCCTGTTAGATAGACATCTCAAGGGTGTGGGATTACAGATGGGCACTTTCTCAGAAGTTCCCCTCAAATCATTTTTGTGATCTGTAAGCTTTGGGCCCACTGCAATAAAATAAAATAACTTTGAGAATTTCATGCCTAAACAGACACCACTCACTGCTCCATCACTCTGCAGAAAGAGATGCCTGAGACTGATAGCTCGTGCGTTCTACGTTGACCCTCCACTCCAGAGGTAAGCCTTAGAATTTATAGAGTGACACTGTGGGAAGTGAAGCGAGAAACAAAGTCTGCATGAGAGCAGAGTGAACCTACTGTTGTAATAGAGATCACAAGAACCACATCACAACAAGTGAAAAAGAAAGGCCAAACCAAGGTGAAATGCCACCAATAGATGGTTAGGGTGGTCTGTAATGTTTATAAATATCTAAAGAGCTTTTGATTAGGAGAAACACTAGGTAGAGAGAAAACTATGGGGAAAACTGGGACAATGAAGAAAATTCCTAGACAAAGGCAGTGGTGGCTTTTGCTCACAAGCGTCAGGTTGCTAAACCAATATGGTGCGGTTAAACAGCAAGAAAAAATTCCCTAAGATTCCATTTTTGCTGTGTCATGGGTATTGTCTGTGACTTCAAAACTGTTTTCTCTTCCTGGTTAAGAGTACATTTAGAAACTCCAGTGCTTCTCCCATAACACTAGAATAAATCAACAAACAAGCAGAGGAATGGGAAACAGGACAGGGGACACTGTCCTCTCTTGGCCCCTCACAGCATTGCTAGGTGACCCCAGCTGCTGCGAGTCTGCTTCACCTCCAGTGCACTGAGCAATGGCAGCTCCTTCAAGGCCTGCCCTGCCCTAACACTCTCTGATGGGGAGCCTCAGATGCTGGCACATACTCGGGCTGAGAAATGAGAGCAGCTCCTGATTTCCGATGTCAAGATCTTCCAGGATTGAACATGGAAGTGAGAACTCAGGGAGAACCAATATGCCACTACCAGGCACCTCCCTCTGTCCTCCTACCTGGCAGGGGTCCCTCACTCAAACCTGAGTGGTGGTGAATGGCAGCGATGCGGACCCACAGTGCAGTCTAGTTTCCTGGTTTATACACTGTCACACCCTACCTGGATGGCACTGGCTTGGCCCTTCATTCTAAAGTTCAGAAATTAATCTGTACCTTCTGATAATAATCTCCAGAGAATCAGAAATAACCTGAAATAATGTCCTCTCAGGATTGTCTCCTCCTTCTCTCTCCCTTGGTTTTTATCAGGGGAAGGACAATAGTATCTTAGTGGCAAAGTGCATGGCCTCTGGTTGCACCACATGAGTTATGTGATGTTGGACAACTCAGCCTTTGCAAGCCTCAGGTTCCTTATTTATAAAATGAAAACAAAAGTAACAGTACTATTTCATAGGGCTGCTGCAAGTACATATGATGAGACTTGCCAAGGGCACTGCTTGGCCTCTGGGCAGCACTCCGCAGCTAAGAGCCATTACCAGGATCACAAGAGGTGCTCTACTGGAATAGAAACCTACTGTTGTGTTTCACAAGTGGTAGAGGTTGGTCACTGTATGACTATTTAACACCAGTAAATAGGGAGGGTTGGAGGCACCCAATGATGTGGAAACAACCCTGTCCTGGAAGTTCAGTGGTGAGTTTCCCCTGCTCTGAAAGCAAATTAAACAGGGTTCTGGTGCAAGAACAGTACGGTTCAGCAAATATAGGTATAGAAACAACCTTCTCATGTACTAGCAAGGGTGGGGGTGGGATCTGATTACAAATTTATATCTCTATAAGCTTATTCCCCAAAATGTGGTCCATGGACATCCACACTGGGAAAAACTCAGGGAATCTGCTACAATGCTGATTGACTCCGACTGTCCGGGTGTGGAAATCCATTTGCACCCAAACATTTGGGAACTATGAAATCCTCTAAATCATCAGACTATGGGATCGATAGAAATTATGATATCTGGGTCCTATCACATATGTACACATTTGAAGGGGCATTTGTGAAAGTACTAGCATTGGATTCCAAAAAGCCCAAATAATCTAATTCCATTTTTATTTAAAAATAAATTTATAAACTTTTTCATAGGTACATTTATTTATTCATTTTTGGTACCAGGGATCAAACTCACAACCTTGCGCTTGCCAGGCAGGTGTTTAAGCCGCTGAGCTATATCCCCAGCCCTGCATAGGTACATTTAGAACAAAGATCAGAAGTTTAAACATCAGACTCAGCAATAGTTATCTCTGTGTGGTAACGGTGATGTTTGATTTAGCTCCTTTTGTACTTTTGAATGCTCTATAAGTATCTATTACCCCTTTAAAGAGAAAAATATGTGTCTTTAAAATAAAAGTAATACAGTCAGCTGTGAAGCAATGAAAACTTCCTGAAGTCTTACAGAAGTTTGGAGAAAGGAAGGAAACATAGGAACTCACATAAACCGAAGTACTTCTCTTCAGAGATGACAAAATGCTTAGAGAAAGCAGGTAGCCTCCAGAGGCTTCCTACCCACACCGTCAGCGACTGGGCTACCATTGATCCTGGGCCTCCAGGTTTTTAGGCCAAAGGATGTTGAAGTGGAACGCACTGGCCCAGGACCCACCTCCCTTCCTTCCCGCTCTGCAAGGGTGACAAGGGAAAGACCACAGGAAGTGCAATGATTCCAAGGGTGGAAAAGGATGTAATAGCCTTTGCAGAGTGGACTTTGCAGCTTGCATTATTCTCTCTTTGGGAGTTAGTAGGTCATTTGTAAAAGGCATGGGAAGAGTAGCTGATGAAAGGTCTAATAGTTTGGAAAACTGCTTAAATTTACTGCTCTATTTCTGGATGTTCCCCCTTGGCCAAGGACTGTTCAGATCCTGGTTTCCCTGGGAGGTTCCCACTTAGGAATGCAGTGAAACCTCTGAAATCCAGAGGAATAGGAGAGAACATCAGCTGGAAACAGGGAACAGTTTGGGTACTTTTTAAGGGCATTCAGGCTTGTTACTTTCACAGACACAGGATTGTAGATCTGGAAGAAACCTAGTCTAGTCTCCTGCTCAGTGCAGGAGTCTTTGTGCTTCGTACTGACATGGCTTCTTTTAGAAGCTTCCAAAGAGACTGCTTACTATTCTGACAGATATCCTATTTCATGTTACAAAAGTCTTTTGTTGTTGTTGTTGTTGCTGTTGTTGTTGTTGTTGTTTTTAACTGAGCTGGCATTTGCCTTCTTAAGGTTACGCTTGTCTTCCGGTAGTTGCTAAGAACTGGTGTCTCCTTTTCCCCTAGACAGTCCTTAAATACTTGAGATTAGTTACTGTGCACCAAACAGTTCTTCACAGCATTCTCTTCTGCAGCCTGAGCATCCTCAGAATATTCAACCATTGTTTATACTACAAATATCATCAGGTCTAACCAGAAATATGAATGGCCATCTCTTATTAGCCTATCAATTCACAGCCACATAAATTTTATTTGAGCAGAGGTTGGGTATGAGCTGTACTGGCTTCATTCTTTTTAAGGATGATCAAAGAAAGATCCATGAAGGAAAACTGTCTAACTCAATTTTAGAAAGACAGAGATAGGGAGAGAAAGAGAGAGAGAGAGGAGGAAAGGGGATGGAGGAAAAGAAGAAAGGAAGCAAAAAAGAAGGAAGGAAGGATGGACAGATAGATGGGCACAAAGAGGTTGCATGGATACCTAAACCCTAGTTGTATGAATTCCAATTTAGGGTTCCTTTCACCTTACCCCCCCTCCTAGTATTCATAAGCCATTAGCTCTTATAAAGTTCTTGAGAGTGCTTGAGAAGTTTGTTCTGTTAGGTATTTCAAAAATTCTCTCCTTCAAATTACATTTGTGCTGTCAGTAAAGCAGGGATTAGCACAGAGCTGAATTTAGTAGAGGCTATCCTGTGGATGAAAAGTATCATTCGAAGTACATTAACCTTCTTTGCTCTCTGCTGTCAGGAAACCAACACTCTG
>RJWT010028735.1:0-15128 GCA_004365215.1 Cuniculus paca | reverse complement strand
TTTTTCTTTCTAAATAGAAATATTTCTCTCTTTTTTTTCTAGTCTTTCTCTTTTCATTTAAAAACTTTTTTACTTCCTTTGAATGAATAAGATTTTCTTTGTTCCACACTTTCCTTTTGGGAGTTCAAATAAATAGAATTTATACATCTTCTCTTTTCTTAGGATGATGATCACATTTTTTTCTCTTGGTGATGGAGATTTCACCCAGGGCTTTCACATGGAACTACATTCTCAGCCCTTAAAAAAAAATCTTTTTTTATTTGGGCATGGTGGCATATGCCTGTAATCCCAGCACCCAGGAGACTGAGGCAGGAGGATCATGGAGAGTTCAAGACCAGCGTGAGCTACAAAGTGAGCTCAAGGCCAGCCTGAAAGGCATAGTGAGACCCTGTTTCAAAAAAAAAAAAAAAGGCAAAAAAAAATTTTTTTTTAGAGGCAAGTTCTTGCTAAGTTACCTAGGTTGAACTTGCTATGTTCCTGCCTTAGCCTCCTAGAATGCTGGGGTTATAGATCTGGTCCCCCATAGTGGCCTCTGATCATATGATCATAAATCATATTGTTAAAGAAATGTTTTCCTATCAATATCTAGAGGCAATAAGTATTTATTTCTTCCCCTGAGCAAGAAAACTTTGTAAAATTCCCTTCCTCCTCACTCTCTTCCTCCAGCTTTCATATTTATATAACTTTACTTTCAAACTGCCTTTAAAAAATAGCCAGCCTATACCTCATAAATATGAACAATTATTGTATCTATTAAAATATTTTAAGTAGCCATCAGTTTTTTATATTTAGCTGTGTGTACACCCGCACACTTCTTTGCTTGTCACTGTTTTTAGTGTTGCTTGTCTTTTTCTTGGATTCATTTTCTGACCTCCTGGAACTCATTCTCTAGTACATTTTTCAGGGATGACCGAGTGTACATTTTATGAGTCCTTGAATGATTGAAAATGAATTTAGTTTGTGTTTTCCACTTGAATTCTAGTGGACTTGGTATGGGACACTGGGCCCAAAGATTACTTTTCTTTCAGAACTATCTTTGCGTTGTTGTGCTATTGCATAGCGCCCAGTGCTGCCAGGGAGAAAGAGAGACGCTGCTCACGGCGCTCTCCTTCCCTTGGAGAAGGAGAGCAATCTGGTTCTCCCTGTCTGTCCTGAAGGCATTTCACTGTGCATTCTGAAGTTTTCAGCGTGGGCTTTTTCTTCACCCTTCATCCCTCCATGGGTCTTCACCCATCTTCACCTTCATCTCTTCTACTGGGATAAGGAGGATCCACTTTGTGCTCTGGACCCATCCCTTCTCATCACCTCATCTACATTCACCCCTGCTTAAGGTGCTCCAATGAAAAAACAAAACAAAACACTCTCTCCAACTCCATATGCTTCCTCCCTATCTCTCTATTTTTTTTTTTTCAGTAGAGTACTAGAGATCAAACCCAGGGCCTTCCCACTTAGCTACATCCCCAGCCCTTTTTAAATCACTAAATTGCCCAGGCTGGACTTGAACTTGTGATTCTGGTGCCTCAGCCTCCGGAGGGTTGGGCTTGCACTCTTCATTCACAGCTAAGTTTCCTAGTAGGGTGTGCCTTGGTTTCTTTTGTCACTACTGAGATAAAACATCCAACACCCAGAGTTAAAGGAGGAAAGGTTTATTTGGCTTACAGTCTGTAGAGGTTTCAGTTTCATAATTGGTTGGCTCTGGGGAGGGTGGCATGGCAGAGGAGCATCACAGAGGAGAAATAGTTCATGGCGGGCATGAGGCAAAAAGTAGCAAGAGACAAGCAGTGACAGTCCGTCCCTTATATCCTTTTCAGGTTACCCATCCTTAGGGTGGGTAGCACTCACACCCAGGGTGGGGGAGCCTTAATCCTAAGCATCACACCATGAATCAATTCTAGCATGTTGTCCTGATCCCAGCACCACACACCCTACATCCATCCACCTCTGAAAACCCCCACCTATGACCACAGGAGGCTTGGGGGAACATCTAGATACAAGCTATAACATGGTGTCTCCAAATACCATCTCTACTAGCTCACCTAACATTAATTTCCTGACTCAGTTCAATCTGCTCCCCATGTTTCAAGCACTTTACTGCAGCAGCCCTCAGGTCCAGTGGTCACCTTTTAGCCCTCACTTCCTGTTGTAGTCAGGGCTTACAAGGGAAAAGATTTAATCCAGATACATAATTTACAGGAATATTGTATAATATTCACCCAAAGAGTCAAATGCAAGAGTTCAGGAGATCTGTCCACACACTAGAAACCCAAAGAATCCAGCTGAGGGCCTGGATCCCACGGCAGTGTCCTGCACAAGTCCAGCTGAAGACCTAGAGCCCACAACAATGTCTCATGCAAATCCATATCAAAGACCTGCACTGAGCAGGCCCAAAGGTCAGTGGTGAAAGCTAGAAAGTCTGTGCCAGTGGGATGAAGGATCTGTGCCAGCAGGCTAAGGGTCTGCACTGGAGCCAGGAAGCGATGCTCAAGGTAAAGACCAGAGCTCCTCCAAAAAGAACCACAGCCCTCCTCAGCAACAGGGGGACCTGAGCCCTCCCAACAGTGAGAACTGCTGAGTTCCTATCTGGAAAACCAGCACGAGAAACTTCTCCAGGAGAATCAACAGCACACCGTCTTTCCCTCCAGCTCTCTTCTTATGCTGTTGGCAACAGCAATCCTCAGGTGGGCCATCCACACCCAGCACCATGCTGTTTCAGTTCAGCTGGGTGTTACAAGTTGCCCATTAGTTAATACACCACATTTCCTTTTCTCATACTCTCCCTTTATTGAAATGATTTCTTCTCTTGACTTTAACCTATTGCTTCTCAGTCTCCTTTATCAGCTCCTCCTCTTCTAGTCTTGGGAGAATTGTTTTCTCTATTGCATTGTTTCATTTTCCATTGCTATAACAAAATACGTGAGACACAAATTTATGAAGAAAAGAGATTTAATAGTTCACAGTGTTGTTTATTGAAGGTTCAAGACTGAGTGTACCATGTCTATGGCCTCTCTTGAAACTCGCCAGCTACCACAATGGCAGGGCTGCAGGCAGAAGAGATCATGTGGTAGGATAAGAAGTCAGAGGGTTTTAAGGGCCAGGCTTGCTCTTTTTAGAACAGTTGTCACAGGACCTATCCAGGGGCCCTCAAGAACTACATTAATCCCTGCTGAGGGCTGTACCCTCAGTGACCCAGCCACTTCCCTCTCTAAGACTCCACCACTTCTCCGGAGACCTGGCTGCCACGCTGCATCCCAGCCCTAGCCTCTGCCCACATTGTCTGGGAGGATCTAATCTTCTCCCCGGCTGTAAGTACCTTTATTTGCTTGCCTGGTCCCAGATTTATGTCTCTGGATGCCAGGTCTGTGTGCTGTACTCTAATATCCAACCCCTCCATCTGCTTACTTCACAGATGGCATCTCAGACTTAATAAGTGCCAGGCTGAATGATGTTTCCCCTCCTAACCTGCTCCTATTTGCCAGTTATTTAAACAGAATCCTCGGAGACAATCTACATTTCCTTCCCCCTTGCTACTCCACATCTAATCTCTTAGTGTAACCGCATAGCCCTTCATTATGGTGCAAAATATATCTGTCAACCTTGGCTTATAGCTGCTGCCAAAGCCTTAGTCCCAACCACCTCTGTCTTGCACTTGGACCACAGCAACAACCTCCTAACAGGGCTCCTGGCATCCGGTCCTGTCCCTGCGCTGCCTTGTCCATCCATTAGCCAGAGGCACCCTTTCCAAAGCATAACCCAGCTCAAACCCTCTCCGTGCATTTACAATAAACCTACAAGGCTCTGCACGGCCCAGCTGTTGCTTACCCCTCCAAACACATCTTGTGCTGCTCTCCGGCCCCGCCCACCACACTTCACTCATTTACACACTCTGCTCTTTTATTTCCAGGCTCAACACCACCAAAGACAGCTGAGCATCATTCCACTTCAAGAGTGAATAGCCAGTTGCAGAGAAGGTTGGATGATGGAGGCAGTAATTGGATGTAGACTCCCGTACTAAGACAAAGAATGGTTTGTCTTCGCCTCACTCCCTGTCTCCTTCTCCTTCTCCTTCTGAGTACTGAGAATTGAAGACATGTCTTTTACACTGAGCTACATCCCCAGCCCCTTTTTAATTTTGGGACAGGGTCTCACTAAGTTGCTAAGTTGCTTTGGTGGGACTTGAACTTGCGATCTTTATGCCTCAGCCTCCCAGAGTACTGGGATTACAGGCATTCACCACCATGCCAATCTAAGAATATTTACATTTCTGATCAAGTCTAAAGGTCCCTGAGAGATCTAGATTGGGAAAAATAATATGAATGGCAGATGGTTAATCCTTCTCTACACAAAGAGCTTCAAGTTGACAAGAAAAACACAGTCATTTCAATAGAAAAATGGGAAAGGGATTCATTCAATAGGCTTTTCACAGGAAGAGAAATGTAATTAGCCGATATACATGTAGAAAAATTAGTTTCATTGGTCTTTAGGGAAATATAAATTGAAGACATCGAGGCACCTTTTAAAAAAATCGGTGGATGAGAAAAAATTAAAGATTGGCTGATAAAAATGCTTGAAACCAGACAATTTGTACATTGTTGGTAGAAACATGAATTGAATTGATGCTTTTGGGAAATAATCTTGCAGTATATATTCAGATTAAAAGATAATTGTTTCCTTTGATGCAGGAGAGACACTTCTGGGATTGTACCCTACACAGACATCAAGTTATCAGTCTATAAATATTTTACAATAAGATGGCATTTTAGCATGGTTTGCAATGGCAAAAGTCAGACCAGAAATTAGAAAAAGACTGTAACATAATGGAAAGTAACTCACAGGAAGAATCAAAATCCTATCCAAATTATTGCCAGGTCTGTAATGGTGACTGATGGAATTGTGAGGAATTTTGCATTGCTATGTAATATCGGCTGCCAATAACGTAGATTTTTAAATGCATGAATGATGAGCCCTGGAAGTGGTGATTACATATGGATGGAGGTCAATTCGCTTTGAAGGTTGTTTAAAGGTTTTCCAAACCATTCTTTGGAAAACTGGGAATCATGTATGACTCTGAGACCAAATCCAATGTAGACGGGATGGTGGGGAGATGCAGGTGGGGAATACAGCAGTCTCCCCTTATTCAAGATTTTACTTTCCGTGGCTTCAGTTACCTTGAGGTCGACCATGTGCCAAAAGAAGTTAAATGGAAAATTGCATTAATAAAGAATGAATAGGCCGGGACTGGTGGCACATGCCTGTAACCCCAGCACTCAGGAGGCTGAGACAGGAGGATCATTGCGAGTGCGAGACCAGCCTGGGTTACGAAGTGAGCCCAGCTGCCAGCCTGAACTGCATGGTGAGACCCTGTCTCAAAAGAGATAAAAAAATAAAAATTAAAAAAATTAAAAAATAAAAATAAAAACAAAATTTTGAAAACAAATCCATGGGAACAAAGGAAAAAGAAAAACAACCAGAGACGATTCTGAAGAATACACTACCAACAATTTGGAGTCTTTTGGGGAATTATTCCAAAGTTTTGTTTGTTTGTTTGTTTGTTTGTTTTGGTACTGGGAATTGAACTTTGGACCTCACGCTTGCCAGGCAGGCACTGGGCCGCTGAGCTAAATCTCCAGCCCAATTATTCAAATTTTAATCTTGGGGGGTAAATGCATATTTATCATAATTAAAATTGTATAGTTGATCGAGTCTTTGAATATTTGACTTAAAGGGTACATTAAACATAAGATCTAAAATCAAATTTATTGGGCCGGGGATTTAGCTCAGTGGTATAAGCACCCGCCTGACAAGCACAAGGTCATGAGTTCGAACCCCCATACAAGAAAAAAAGACAAGAAAGATGCATGAAGCTCAAAAAACCACTTTTCTTGGAAAGAAAGTTAGAACAAAGCTTCACTTTCCAATAGAACTTTTCTTACTAAGTATTCGCATGACAGCTGGGTGTGGTGATCCACACCTGTAATCTACCACTCAGGAGGTTGAGGCAGGAGGATCGCCTCAAGTTCAAGGCCAGTTTGAACTACACAGTGAGTTCAAAACTAGCTTGAACTACATAAAGAAACTTTGTCTCAAAACAAAAACAAAAACAACAATAACAGAAACAAAGACCACTAAGTAGTCTCATGAGGATCTCACATGGGTAGTCTTCGAGCAGAGCAGAGCTTAACTCATACAGGAATTCCACATCATCATCATAACCTGCAAAAGAATCATCAAAAATGAAGATGACAACATTTTGATACTGTAAATGAGTTCATAGGAAAATATAACCTGACTTGTCAAAAGAAAATTACTTCCCTATGGAGTCCAAATACTGTAGTTATTCATTTTGTGAAGTAAAGTGATCTGGAGTTAGGGAAATTGGATGGGGTGGACTTTGATTCTTCTGGACACTGTCCATCCCCTCTAAAGTCTGGGCGGACATGGAGGTGATGTCACAGAGGGTGACAATATTTTCAAGATTAGTTAAAAATTGTCTAACATGACAAAAATTAAAGCCACATCAGAAGCTGCATAAGCCAAATGAAGTTTATAAGATTCTCATCTGGTGTCGCCAAGGAGAAGCGTTATTGGGCTTTCCGGGTGGACCCTACTCATCCTAGCTACTCTTGATTTATTCTTTGGATAATAGTACAAAGTTCTTCTTGGGAGAACCAGCCTGGCCTGGTCAAATCAGAGCCATGGTGATTGATTGAGGATGGACCTGGGCATATGACCCAGGCTAAAACAGTCACATGATCCTCTTGGGAATTCAAATGATGACAGCAATGACAAAGGCAGAATGGCTGGAGCTGATTCATCTCAACAACAGCCCCGCCCTCATAGACCATCAAGGAGTTTCTGCTTTCTGACTCTTGGAATTGTTCTGCTTGCTGCTCTTTACAAAGCTGTTCTGTTTTTTCTGTGAGATTCTCCATTTTTCAGTAGATTATTTGGTTTAAGTTAGCTAGATTCAGTTTCTCTTGTTTATGTCAGTAACACTTGTGGTGAGACCCTGATGAATTCTGGACTTGCACAGTGTGAAATACACCAGGAGGTAATTTAACCCATCTCTAAATTGTTCGACAGAATTAGATATGATCTCGTAAAGGCATACTCTGGCCTTCATGAAAACAGTGTACACTGCAATGTCACCTATTAAGAAACTGAGTGTACTTACCAAGGTGATCTTCCTTATGTCCAATTTGAAAATCTGTGTTTAAACTGTATCTACCTAGTATGGCTACCGAATCTACTATTTAATAAATACTTATCTATTAAATAGTTATTATGTTGCAAGGATGGTAAAATGCTAATGTAGAGTGATGGATGTGTAGGCTTTCTTTACACTATTTTCTTTATTTTTGTGAGGTTTGACTATTTCCATAATAAATCATTTCTTTAAAACACCTATCAGACATTTTATATGGTGAAGTACAAGGTAAAGTGCTATCTTCAAAAAGTGTAGAGGTAAAAGACTGAAACTACAGAACTGGTCCACGTAGGAAAGCTTTTGGGGATGCATGGAACTAAGGTCCCTGTGATACACATGAAGATCTTGAAGGAACTGGGTGTGAGGGAGTCAGGTGGCCGCTTGGATCACAAAGGTGCATTGGTCTAGTGGGGCGGGATCGAAGGCTTCGGGTCAGATGCTCACTCAGTAGGTGAAACAGGTATAAGTGGAAGTGCTACTTTTACTGATCTTGATTCAGGGTGACCCAGCCAGCTGGCTGCCAAATCATCAGTCCTAAGAAGCCAAATGGAGTGAAAGAAACAGTTTTATTAAAGCCCACTTCGGGGAGGTGGAGGGGTGTCCTCTTGTCTTAGTCACTTTCCCCATCATTGGGACAAAATACCCAACACCCACAACTTAAAGGAGGAGAAGTTTATTTTGGTTCACGTTTTTAGCCCCTGGTCAGCAGGCTCTGAGATAGAAACAGTGTGGGACAAGGGTTGCAGTGACCAGGAAGCTCAGAGAGAAGGAAGGAGCCAGGGAGGCAGTCATGCCCCCAGTGACCCCCTCTTCCAGCCAGACCCTGCCTGCCAACAGCATGCTTCACGGCTGAGCTCACTAGTGGACAAATCCACAGATGACGACGGCAGCCTCTTCCAGAATTTCCGCCTTTGTGGGCATGAGAGTTTGGAGAGACATCCGTGATCTAAACCCTTCTGCCTCTGAGGGTACAGATAAGGAATCCATTGGTAAGCTGCTCGGGGCGGGGGCAGGGATGGAGACCTTCGGGGCCTCTGCTCTGGCAACTGTCTTTCAAGGTCAGGGGTCCAGTAACTTCAGGACCAGTGCTAACAGCAGACAATGCATCAGATGATGTGGATTTAGATCTCAGCTCTGCTCTTTCTATTTTTAGTTTTTTTTAAGTTTAATAGTGGTAAAATACACATAACATAAAAATTTACCATCAACCATTCTAAGGGTCCAGTTTAATAGTGTTAAGCTCGTTCATATTGTTGTGCAATGAATTTCCAGAACTCTTTTCATTTTCCAAAACTGAAATTGTACCCAGTAAACACCAACCCTTTACCCCACCCCCCAACACACATATACTGGCCTCCTGCAACCATCGTTCAACTTTTTGTCTCTAGGAATTTGACTACTCTAAGTACTTCACATGTGTGGAAGCAGTTGTCCTTTTAGTGACAGCCTTATTTCACTTAGCGTAATGTCTTTGAGGTTCATCCCTGTTGTACCATATATCAGAATTTCCTGCATTATGAAGCACTGAGTGGCTGGGTGTGGTGGGACATCCCTGTAATCCTACACTCAGGAGGCTGAGGCAGGAGGATTGCCGTGAGTTTAAGGCCAGTTTGGGCTACATAGTTCAAGGCCAGCCTATACTACGAAGCAAGACTCTGTCTCAAAAAAGCCAAAACTAACTAAATAAATATAAAGACTGAGTGATATTCTATCGTATGAATACTCCACCTTTTGTAATTCATCTGCTGGTGGATACTTAGTTGCTTCCAAACTTTTGACTATTGTGAATAATGCTCCTATGAAGAATACACAAATAACTTTTGAACCTCTACTTCCAATTCTTTTGGGTTCCAAAGAAGAATTATTAGATCATATGAGAATTCTATTTTTTTTTTGAGGAATGGTTATATTCTTCTCCATGATGGGTGCACCCTTTTACATTCCCACTAGCAACGGTGAATGTTCCAATCTCTCCATTTTCTCACCAACACTGGTTATTTTCTTTTTCCAAAATTTATTATAGCCACCCTCACAGGTGAGCTTGGGTGTTTTAGCACTTGCATGTAATTTGGGGGATGTAAATCTAATGTAATGTGTAAATGGCAGAGTCCTGAAAGTAGCCACCCATAGTTGGTGGTAACCCAGGCAGCCAGTGGAGAGGACCCCACAGGAGGTCACAGATCTGCTTGTGCCAGAGAACCCGAAAGAACCAGCAAGAGGCAGGGCTGCTCAGATGAGGGAAGTACAGTAGGGCACACCCAGAAAACTGTGCTTAGCTAGGGTTGCTTTCTACCACAAGAATATAGAGAAAAGACTGGCAGAGCACAAAGAGGAAGCAATGCTATTAAAAGAATGGAGAAATTGATCCAGAGCAAAAGACCAAAGCTGCAGGGCAAAGTTTGGGTCATCTGTGTCTGTTTACAAATCCGTGATGACAAAACCAGCAAGGGAATTATTTTTACAAAGCAAGAGTTTTCTCAAGTACAGAAAATATACCAGCAATATTGCGAAGCTTTTTGAAAAAGAAGAACCCGAGTTCAGTATTAGACCAAAAATATTAATAGGAAGCTATACAAAATGAGGAATAGTTATACCAGAAAGTGGGGAAGTACTATTTTTGGAAATCACTCTGCTGAAAGTTGTTTGTCTTATTGGAGAGAAAGTTCAAACTTTCTACAGATCGATCAAGTCATAGAAGAAGAATGTTCAGCCCTTGGCTTCTTCGATTCTTTCTTTCTTTCTTTCTTTCTTTCTTTCTTTCTTTCTTTCTTTCTTTCTTTCTTTCTTTCTTCCTTTCTTTCAATGTTTCCAAGCAAACATTTCCCTGTTCCCCACTGATTTCAGAGAACTGTCAAATTCACACTTAGCATGTCTGAAAACAAATTCTTCTTCCTCCCCTCCCTCTTCAACGTTTAAAACAATTCCACTGGTCCCCACGGCCTTTGGAACCATCTTCGTGTTCCCGTGTGGTCCTCACCAGTTACCTGTCAGGGGGACCTGTTTTTTGAAACTCTCTCCTGCCTTCATTCTCTGCGGTCCCTCGTCTGATCCTCCCTCCACCTCCTCTATCCAGGGTGGTCACCTGTAGCCTCCCTCTCTCAGGCTTCTCCACTGCTCCATTCTCTTCACCTCTACATCCCCTCTCAGCAGAGTAGCCCCCTTTTCTTCAGGGGGCACATTCCTGGGTCCCCAGGGCATGCCTGTGTCTTATGGGTAGTACCAAACCCTGTGTATATTGTTTTCCCCTAGATTTATGTGCATTCCTACAATAAAGTCTAATTTATTTATAAATTAGACATAACAAGATATTAAGAACAATAACAATAATGTAAAACAATTTATAACAGTATTCTGTAAAAAAAGTTATTTATACTTTACTAATTTTTTCCACCACGGATCAAACTCACAACCTCACGCTTGCCAGGCAGGCACTTAGGCCACTGAGCTAAATCCCTAGACCTTACATTTTTGAGACAGGGTCTCGCTATGCCATTCAGACTGGCCTTGAGCTCACTTTGTAGCCCAGGCTGGTCTCGAACTCGCAACGATCCTCCTGTCTCAGCCTCCCAAGTGCTGTGATTACAGGCATGTGCCACCAGGCCTGGACTTTATTTTTATTTTTTAAACTTTTTTTTACTCTTCTAGTTGGAGACACTCATAGGTGGCATTTGTTCCTCTCTCTGGCCTCAAGCAGATCACTTAAACTCACTCTGATTTTCCATTACTTTATCAGCACTCATTATGCTCAGTATTTCCAGAATGCTCTGGAGTCCACCCTTCACAGAAAAGAATACCCTGAAATGCCTAGCTTATCACAGAGTAAAAGATTTCATACACCTTTCTGGTATTCTAGTTACCTGGCATATTCTCATTATAGCAAATGTCTTATATTATACTCTTTGCCATTGCTCCCTATCTGCAGTAAACATATAGAGCATATAACCAAAAAATAAATCACCTTACTTATTTCTATTTGTTGTAATGTTTTAGAACAACACAATTGCTGAGAACAACTAGAAAAGATGGAAAAGCACAGGAAATAATGGAAGGCAGGGAGCTACCAAGACAGCAAGGATTTAAGGGGCTACAATCCCAGTAAGGGGGTAGGCCCAACGTTCTGCATAGCTTTTCTCCTTGAAGAAAATTTTAATAGAGTCGACAGTCAGTTATTTTCTCTTGTGGTTATTGCTGTTTGTACTTTTGCTTACTTCAAGATCATAGAGATAGTCTCCTGTATATTACTTTAAACATCTTATTGTTTTACAGTTCTCATTTGGATAGTCAGGGCATCTGAATTTGATTTTTGTATTGGTGAGGTATATAACAGTATCTATTTTTCTGTATAGATATCCATTTGACCCATCATCATTTATTATGAAGATGATTCTTCATAACAATGAAAATTATCACATAGAAAATTAAGAAAAGGGGAAAAAAGATAAGCGCAATATGTAAAGCTAAGAAAAGACTCCTACAGACTATAGAAAGACCTCTGCCAAAACAGTAAAAAAATCCAGACGATTCAATAGAAAATGAGCAAAATATTTGAAAAGACAAATGGAGGATATTCAAATGACTAATAAACATGAAATGATGTTCAGCTTCAGTAGTCGTCATGGAAATGCAAATTAAAATCACAATGAGATGCAATACATACACCCCAGGATAGCTGAAGTGAAGAAGATGGAAAATAGCAGGTGCTGGGAGAAGTACAAAGAATGACAAGCCGGTTGTGGTGGTGCATACCTGTAATCCCAGCACTTGGGAGGCTGAGACAGGAAGATCGCTGTGAGTTCAAAGCCAGCCTTGGCTACATAAACAAGTTCAAGGGCAGCTTACAGTACATAGTGAGATCCAGCCTCAAAAAACAAAAACAAAACAAACAAACAAAAAAGAATGATGAGCACTTGGGGAAAATAGTTTAGCAGTCTGTGCCAGCACTGAACATATATATCCCCTTGACCTAGGAATTCTACTCCAAGCTACATACCCCTCAGAGATGCCAGTGAGTTTTCTCTTCAAGGTGTGTTCAAAATATCCCACGATAGCACCATTTGTGAGAGTCCCAAGCGGTAAACGACCAAATGCCCACTCTGTCATTTACTGAATGGATATATAAATGAAACACTGTGAAGTGATAAGAATGAATGATTTACAACTAGGCAGACAACATAGATAAATTTGACAAAAATGATATCGTACAGAAGAGCCCAGACACAGAGGATGACCTATGTGGTGGCAGAGCCTGGGATCGCCCTCAGTCACTTCTGCTTCCTGGTGTTAAGGCCCTAATTTGGCACTCACCCCTTGAGTGTGTGCCAGACCAGTGACTTGCTTCTCATGATAAAAAAGGAAAAAACATAAAAGGTCACTTCTAAGAGTAGAATATGAAAAGATTCTGGATTATGTTTGTGATGTTCTCGCCTTCTGCCACTCACTCCCTCTAGGGAGGCCTGCTTCTGTACTGCGTTTGCTCAATGGAGAGGTTCACATGGAAAGAAGTAGAGGGAGGCCTCAGATTTGCGATCTGTGCTGGTCTCAATCTTGCTGACCAGGACGCAGGATCAATCTCAACGTGAACATTAAAAGTCAACATTAAGGGCCAGGGATTTAGCTTAGCGGCATAAGTGCCTGCCTGGCAAGTGCGAGGTTGTGAGTTCGATCCCCGGCGTAAAAACAAAAAAGTCAACATTAAGCCTGATGTGGTTCATGCCTATAATTCTAGCACTCTGGGAGCCTGAAGCAGGAAGATCACAAGTTCCAGCCCAGATCCTGTCTCAAAATAAAAAGTGAAAAGGGGGGCAGCTGAAGATGTAGCCTGGTGCAAAGAATAGGATTCAGCCTCCCATAGCACACAAACAAAGAAATAAATAAAAACACAAAGCTGGGTGTTTTTAGGTACACACCTGTAACCCCGGCACTCTTGGAAGCTGAGGCAGGAGAGTCATAAGTTCAAGAACAGCCGGGGCAACTTAGTGACTTAATGAGACCCTGTCCTAAAATACAAAATAAAACAAGGGCTGGGGCATAGATCAGTATCACACACAAAAAAATCGATAATACAAAATAAACATTGAGTCTTGTCCATACCTGCCACCTGGACTTGATGGTCCTCTTGCTGAGTGTGCAGATGAGCCCACAGCCATACCTTCAGCCTGCCTGCAAATTCATGAGGCCTTGGGCCAGAGCCATCAGCTAATCCGCATGTGGATTCTTGACCCATTGAAACTGTGACATAATAAGTATTTTTAAGCTGTGAAGTTTGGGGTTAATTTGTCACGCAGAATAACAAATATGCCACATGATTTCGTTTAGTCAGCAAATATAAGCACAGGCAAAACTAATCTATAGCATTAGAAGTCAGGGTAGTAGTGATCCTCAAGGGGAAGTTAAACAGAAAGAAGAAGAAGGGGGCGGTTCTTAGATGTTGGTTATGTCCTACTAATTTATGGACGTGCTGGACACATAGGAGTATTCATTTTATAAAAATTCATGAATAAGTACACTTACATACACTTCTCTTTGTGTGTGGTGGTTAGTTTTATATGTTGTTTTTGCCACTGCAACAAAATACCTGACACAACTGAGAGAAGAAGTGGTTTATTTTGGCTCAAGGTTTCAGAGGATTCGGTCCTCTGAAACTGACTCTAAGGCTCAAATGGCATGGTGGAAAGGTCTGGAGGAGCAAAACTGCTCAACCTCCAGCAGCCAGGAAGCAGAGACAAAGCAAGAGACCCAGAGCAAAAGGAAGGGGCAGAGCACAAAAATACACTCTTCTAGGTCATGATCACAGTAACCCGCTTCCTCCAACCAGGTCCCACTTCCCAACAGCACATTCAGCTACAAACTCATCAACAGGTGAATCCACTGATGAGTGCAGCACCCCCATGAACCAATCACCTCCTGAAAGCCTCACCTCTGAACACGCAAGACTTCAGGGGGACGTTTCAGATCAAAGCCATATGTATGTCAATTGACTGAACCACGGAACACCCAGATAGGTGACTAACTGTTATTTCGGGAATGTCTTTGAAGGCGTTTGTAGTTGAGGTTAACGTCTGAATCAGCAGACTGAGTACAGCAGATTGCCTTCTTCACTGTAGGTGGGCCTCATGCAATCCATTGAAACCTGGACAGAATTAAAGACTCAGTGGGAATCTTTTCACTCTGCCTGTTTGTCTTTGAGCTTCTCCCGCCTTCAGACTTATAGCCTGACTGGAAATTATATAATCAGCTGTCTTAAACCTGGACTTTTAGACTCTGCAATTTCATGAGCCAATTCTTCATAATCAATTGTTTCATACACAAGTTCTACTGGTCTGTTGGTCTAATAAATTACATTATACTTTAATAAACAGTTTTTAAGTTGACCATCCAAGAAAATCAGTAAATGGAAAATTTCACCAGGGACCAACATCTGTTAAAAAAAATAATAATCAAATGAAAATTCTAGTCTGGAAAGAATGAGACTAAACATTGAGCTGAGACTAGATAGTGTTAATAGAGGGAATATTGAACAAAGGTTCCTAAACTGGAGGTCAGGTAGATTTAAAAGCACCCAATTGAAACCAGGGAGTCAATGAACTGAAAGACAAGTACATACTGAAGAATGGAGAGAGGGAAAATGTGAAAAATACAAGAAATAACTTAAGAGATATGCTATAAATGTTTTAAGTCATATTCTGGGTTCTAGAATAAGAGGAAAGAATGAATCTCAAATGGATAAATATAAAGAAAGACACCTAGGTATGTCATAGTGAAGATAACAAAAACAAGACAGAAATTCTTGCAGTTTCTAGAAAAAAAGCCCACACTATCTTTGAAGGGAACAATGAAATTGATAGCTGAGTATTTGATAGGACAAGTCAGAGTGAAATGAGTAATATTGTTAATGAACTGAATGAAGATAATTGCCAATCTAGAA